>CM032233.1:113520000-113622500 GCA_019009955.1 Riptortus pedestris | reverse complement strand
CATTAAGCTAGCATTAAAGATAACAATTTAAAATGGTTTTACTGTTAAAAAAAATATTCTTATTTTTATTATATATTTTATTCCAATATACTAGTACACTTATATTACCTAAAATTATACTAAATTCAAACGAAAAGAGATGTCAAAATCAAAGAAAAGAAGTAAAATTTTATAAAACAAATTCAACTTTTTAAAGTGAATTAGTATTTTGTCGACTATACACTTGGTTAATTATTCTTAACTACTGCTCACAGTATGCACTGATAGCTTCACTGTTCTTGTTATTAGACAGTCCAATAACTCACTCACGATCACTGAAAATCACAAAAAGAGACGGCACTGCACGGTCTTAAACACGGCACTATACTGTTACTTATAGAGTCACGGCACAATACTGTTCTTCGCATAAAAACAGTTTACCAAACTGCACTAAGTCGCACTGTACGCACTGTGATCACTTGAAGACAGCTGAGAACAAACTAAATTGTCGGCCTGGTTGCACATGTATAGAGGGGCGGCAACATCAAAGAACGCGGTCACGAAGGTACTGGACTCTTTAGTCTGGAACAATCCGCCACCAAACAGTCCCTCGGTCGGCTCCTTTCATCTCCCTCGCACCTCCCAAATACGCGGCTATCTCTCTTAATTCTTCATGTATTTAATTATCACAACAATATATATATATATATATATATATATATATCCTTCTTCCGGTTGGCATTGGATCCCAAAATGTTTTCTGTCTATTGTATGGACAGTATTGCGAAGGTTGGACTCTTCACAAAAGGGAACACAATAGGTTGGAAGCAATGGAAATGTGGATCTGGTGTAGAATCACTAGAAAAAGTTGGACTCAAAAAAAAAACCAACATTGAAGTTCGAAATGAGGTAAGTGAGAACAAAAGTCTTACCAAGGCAATGGAAAAAAGGAGAGTGAAACTTCTTGGGCATATCATAACTACGAGAAATAAAAAACACTATTCGTGAATGGCTGGTCAGTAATCAGGATACTAGAAGAGAAGAAGTAGTCCTTGCTCGTCGTTGAGGCACCGGCCATTCCACGGATATCACACGGACACCTCATGACTAGGACTGAAACCACCATTCTGTACACTCTGCAATACACAACTGACTATCAAACACTTACTTACAGACTGCAGACTAATAACTGACAAGAACTTACCCACCAACCTATCTGAACTACTACACGACGACAGCCCATACATTACAAACGTCATGTAACACCTCAAAGACACACCCATTTACAACCAGATATAACATTAAATAATATAATAATAATAAATAGACTGCAATAATATCCACTGGAGAAAAAAATAAACTACCGTATTTTTACCTCTGTAGATTTTTTAACCTTTTTTATTGATTTTTATAAGGTGGCTTTACCTTTACTATTTTAGAATCATAACAAGAAAATGTGTGAATCGCTTAAATTGCGACACACCTTAATAAATAAATAAATATTAGAAATACACACATTGCCACATGTTTTAGATGCTTTTGTACACATGTATATGTTTACCCTGAAAGAAAAAATTACGTCAAATATTAGAAAAAAGTATCATTTATCAGCCATTAATTTCCTACTGATCATCCACCAAACTATACTCATCACTAATTTTTTTTTATATATATTTTTTTTAAATGTTTACATATAAAAATGTTTTATCTATTTCACGTTTGTTATTTGTCATTGTTTTTTTCTGGTATTTCTAATTGTTACTTCTTGTTATCTATTTTACTTTTGTTATTTAACAATTTGTTACTTTTGTTATTGTGCAATTTTTGAAAGGGCAAATCACCTTTGATGTGATGTCCATAAATAAATAAATCAAATCAAATCAAATATCATAAGGCACAACGACTTCATTACTAATATATTTGAAGATAAGGTTCTTGGGCATAGGGGAAGAGGAAGGCCTAGACAATCCTATTTTAAAGACATCAAGAATTTATGGATTTCCGTAAATATTGTAATATGAAAAATGCAGCTTAGAATAGAACACCATGGTTGCAACTACAAGGCGTAGCCTTGAGATAATGATGATGATACTATATATATTATTATATATATATATATATATATATAATATATTATATATATATATATATATATATATATATATATATATATATTAGCTCAGATACCCGGCTTCGCCCGGGGAAATTGATTTGAGGCTGAATGGTAGATGGTATTTTTTTTTGCAATGGTAAAGCCTTTACAATAAAAAAATACCATTGCCACACTAATTTGACATTTACCCCAATCCCAGTGTTTAGGGTTTATACCCGTTGTTGGCATTTGTTAATACTAAAATTAATTTTTTATGTAAGACTTCACTGCCCTTTGTCATATTTCCCGTCTCCTGTGCAATATGCATAGATTTCAATTAGTAAGGACAAAATATTAACGTAGATTTGAATTAATTTTTCCAGGTGAGGAACCTGATAGTTCAAATTGGAATGAATTGTTGAGCATATCAATATTTCTACGCAAATTACTTGCTCCACACATTGTTCCTGGAGAAATGTATAAAACAAAAGTTAATCTAAATAACAAAGTAAACAACTTTTGTTATATGCATGTTTGTTGAAAAACAAATAGACAATGAAATAGTGCGATTTTTTATTTCAAGCCTCCCTTATATCCCCCACTCCCGTTCTAACCTAAAAATTTTAATATAGCTCATAATCTTGGAAGAATTAATGCTGATTCATATACCGAGTTTTGTTAAGTTCGGTTCAATCGTTAACAACCAATAAAATAGTTGACTCCCGCTTTGGTTTATAGTGTATGTCTCGTTTATATTTTGTTAAAAGACAAAAATGAATATCACAAAAGTTACTCTAAATAACAAAATAAATGACTTTTGTTATGATCATATTTGCCGAAAAAGAATAGAAAACAAAATACCGCTATTTTTAAATTCAGGCCTCCCTTAGAACCCCCACTCCTGCCCGTCCCTAGAAATGTTGGTATGGCTTATTATAATGAAAGCGTTAGTGCTAATACCCATACCGAGTTTTAATTTATTTCGGTTGGGTCACAGGGTCTTTTGTCCCAAATAAAATTGTTCACTTCCGCTATAGGTTTTAGCGTATATCTCGTTTATAATTTGGTATACGAAAAAAGTGTATATAACAAAAGTTACTCTAACTAACAAAATAAACAACTTTTGTTATATTCATATTTGCCGAAAAACCAATAGTAAACGAAATACCGCTATTTATAATTTCTGGCTTCTCTTATAACCCCCACTCCTGCCCGTCCCTAGAAATGTTGGTATGGCTTGTTATAATGAAAACGTTAGTGCTAATACATATACCGAGTTTTATTTATTTCGGTTGGGTCTTTTGTCCCAAATAAAATTGTTGACTTCCGCTATAGGTTTTAGCGTATAACTCATTTATACTTAGTTATACGACAAAAGTGCATATAACACAAGTTACTCCAGATAACAAAATAAACAACTTTTAATATGTGCATAATTGCCGAAAATGCATTAGGAAACGAAATATTGCTATTTTTAATTTCATTCCTTCCTTATAACCCACACTCCTGTTCGTCTCAGAGAATATTAACATAGCCTAAAGTCTAAGGTGGGTTAGTAGTAATATACATATCAAGTTTTATAAAATTCGGTTCCGCCGTTTATGCGTGAAAACGTAACAAACAAACAAACAAATAAACAAACAAACAGACACCAAAGAAACAAAATGCAGTTATGGTGTCTATGACATGTGAAACGAAAAGTTATCGCGAAATTTCGCGAAAAAAATGAATGTACAGACATAGGTTAGCCGCAATTTCTGCATTCAAAAATTTCTGTCAAGCAGGAACTGTGTAAAGCAGATTTCCCAAGTATGGCACACTTTTAATTAATTTCTTAACACCATATATTCTCTGTGTCTAAATTATTTTATAAATATATACATGGGGCAGTCGGTGACCGTGCGGGTTAAGTCGTGGTTATATCTACCACTACCGTCAGCGAGCTGAAGGTAAGAAAAAAGGTGTGGGTTCGATACTCAAAGAGGAAAAATATTAGTTTTCAAGGTTGCTAACACAGCGCGCTATTGTCGAAGTGCTTATGGGTCAGCGGGAGTCTAATGAGCATATATATATATATATATATATATATATATATATATATATATATATATATATACTAGCTCAGATACCCGGCTTCGCTCGGGAATTCACTTCGAGGCTGAATGGGTGATGGTATATCTTTGGCAAGCTTTACTTTTCACGACATTTACCCGTCCCAGTGTTTAGGGTTAACACCCGTCGTTTCTGTGGATTTGTTAATAATAAAATTAATTTTTTACGTAAGACTTCATTGTCCTGCATATTGTCATATTTCCCGTTTCCTGAGTATTATGCATAGATTTGAATTATTAAGAAAAAAGTATTGACATACAGTTGAATTAATTTTATAAGGTGAGGTACCTGGTAGTTTAAATTGAAAATAATTGTTGAGTAAATTTCTCTAAATAACAAAATAAACAACTTTTTTTTATACTGCATATTTTGGTGAAACCCCAATAGGAAATCGGTATTATTAATTTTAAGGCCTCCCTTATAACCCCCACTCCTGCCCGTCCCTATAAATGTTAGTATGGCTTATTATAAGGAAGGGCATTAGTACTAAATTCACATACCGGTCGAGTTTGGTTTAGTTCGGTTGAGTCTTTTGTGCCAAATAAAATTGTTTGACTCCCGCTATAATTTTAGCGTATAACACCTTTATACCCTTCGGTATACGACGATAGTGTATATAACAAAAGTTACTCTAAATTACACAATAAACAACTATTTGTTATGTTCATATTTGCCAATAACCCAATAGGAAACGAAATATCGCTATTTTTAATTTCTGGCTTCCCTCATAACCCCCACTCCTGCCCGTCCATAGAAATGTTGGTGTGGCTTGTTATAATAAAAAGCGTTTATGTGCTAATACATATACCGAGTTTTATTTATTTCGGTTGGGTCTTTTGTCCCAAATAAAATTGTTCACATCCGCTATAGGTTTTAGCGTATAACTCATTTATAAATCGGTATACGAAAAAAGTGTATATAACAAAAGTTACTCTAAACAACAAAATAAACAACTTCATGTTATGATCATATTTGCCGAAAAACCAATAGGAAACGAAATATAGCTATTTTTAATTTCTGGCTTCCCTTATAACCCCCACTCCTATTCGTCCCAGAGGAATATTATATATAGCCTAAAGTCTATTAAGTTGGGTTAGTAGAAATATACATACCAAGTTCATAAAATTCGGTTTCAGCCGTTTATGCGTGAAAAAGGTAACAAACAAAACAAATAAACAAACAGACACCAAAGAAACCAAATGTCAGTTATGTGGTGTCTATGACATGTGAAACGAAAAGTTATCGTGAAATTTCGCGAAAAAAATCAATGTACAGACAGAGGTTACAATTTTATATATATATAGATATATATGTGTGTGTGTGTGTGTGTGTGTGTGACAGCCCGTCGGGATGACTATCTATTATGACTCTCTTAGCTCACGTCCACAGGCAGGTTGGCAGCGTGAACTGGCCACAGACCCTCCGGCTACAATGGGGCCCGCCCATCAATCTACTGGAGACAACTCATTCCAGGGTCTCCTGGGATAACGGGGGTTGTACGTCTAGTCGATCACTCACTACTTAATCTCTCTGGTCACCAACTCCTAGAGACTCCACTGAAACAAAATTACTCTGCTAAATCAAATTAAATTATAAGTCTTTCACCTACTACCTCATTCTGAAATCATACCTTTCCGACAGACATTTTCAAGTTTCATTTGAATCCTCAGTCTCATCCTTATTCTCCCAGGTGTACCACAGGGGGGGGGGGTCATAAGTCCATTCTTATTCCTTATCTAAACTGGCGACATCCTGAAAATTCCCTTCTCACGTATGCAGATGATACTGCAATCTTAATGTCTAGCTCAGACCCAAATATGTCCAACCCGCATCTTTACAAGAACACCTAGCTCTGCTATAATCCTGGCTAACTCAATGGAGGATCAACGTCAACAGCAACAAATCAAGCCATGTAACATGTACTCTCCGACGCTCTATTTGCCCTCCAGTTACACTCAATAGCACACTAATTCCTCAAAAATCACAAATTAGGTATCTAGGACTCACATTAGACAAGCGACTAACTTGGACTAACTCACATCACATTAAAAAGACAAGAATTGAATCGACGGTACAGACTTCTACTAAGACTAATTGACAACAGATCTAAACTATCACTGCATAACAAACGATTGATTTACACGACAGTACTCAGACCAATATGGACATACGGACTTGAACTTTAGGGTTCCAATAAACCTTCAAATTCCTACAAAATCCAAACCCTCCAATCCAGAATACTCCGCAAAATTACAGATTCCCCATTTTACGTATCCAATTTAACTCTCCATAATGACCTCTACATTCCTTTTGTCCATACCCTCGCAAAATCCCGATATCAGAAATTTCAACCTCTCCTTCCCGCATATCCCAATCCTTTAGTCGAATCACTTTCATCTACCCATATTCCAGAAAACCCAAGACGATGTCTGAAGCCTAAGTGGCCAAGAGATCTTCTTGTGTAGTCCATAGTATAACTCCAAATAGTACAATCCCATGTTCCCTCCAATGTGGGTATTGTCAATGGACAACTTCCCACCTCAAGTCAAAAATCAAGCCAATTGTTATTATCATTCATATCATTTGCTTGTAATATTTATATATTTTGTTGCAAATAAACGAATAAATATATAAAAAAATATAAGTTTATCAACAAACTTCGTTATATTATTTTTCCATTCGACGCTTAAAAACGGAGATATTTAAGATTTTCCATCTCCTATCTCTAAATACCCATTCCACTTGGACTAATTTCAACCAATTTATCAGTATTTTTTTATGAAATGTTTAAATAAGGCGTTTGGCTCCGGAAAACCATATATATTTGGTTATACGAACAAACACTCGCATAGACAGGAAATGGAAAGTTTCTCATCTATCTATGTAGTAGCAGGAAGGTTGAGGCTCAAATGGATGAGAAGGCTTAATGAAACCTCAGTACTTCCGCTCCTTACTTTTATTAGCCGTAGTAGTTTTATGGTTTTTCCACATCTTAAACACTTAGCTCTAATTGATTAGCTTCAACTCTTTTCTCCCTCCTCAGGCGAGGCCTCATTCCTCCTCAGGCTAAGTGGGAATTTCTGGATATTAAAAGAATTTTTTCAAAAGTCCCGTCATAGAGGATTTCTCTTGAATAAAAATTTGCTAAAAACTAAAAAAATCAAATAGCTCTGTTACGATTTAAGTAACACCAAGGTATATTTAACACCCACTTTAACAAATAACTAAAGGAGTAACGTTGGTTATACAACATTAACGGCTGAAATCGAACTGAGGGAGAGGGGATTTAGAGAAGTGGAGTTTCGAAAATTTCAGACATCTCCCTTAATATACCTCGGATGGAAAAATTGTATTGAACCTGTCTTATTGCAAATTTATTGTTTTATGCTTGTATATACGTTTTTTTTTTCATTATCAATCGAGATATGTACATTTTTAGTTTTCAGCCATCAGTAAATACCGAGTTCCACTCATGTCATATTACCAATAAGCATTTACATCCTGAACCACTTCATTCCAAGGTTAAATACCCAAATATTCTTTTCATTGAACTTTTACCTTGAGTGGTGACTTCACCATTAAAGATTTTAAGTTCTTAAGACGGAAATTTGTTTTGGATTACAGCCCATATTTAACTGTTTCATTCAACACTAATCTTCAAATTAGTTAATTACTGAAATCGGGCCCCTGAATTGGTGGGATTTAGTTAGGGGGATTCCAAAAGAACATGTATGGACAAAAATATCTGAATTACGATAGCACGCCCAACATCTATTTAAGTGTAAGAGTGTCTATGGTCCATCAGACATACTCTGCCTATAATAAAAATAGTCCATAGTTTTGATGAGTTGTTGTAAACACTCCAAAAATATAACTGCTTCCGTTTATGAATATGTTTATGTTTCTTGTTTTCGTTATACTTTGAATAACACAATTAGAACTACTATATTTTTGTACGTTTTATGCCTTTTTAAGCCTTTAAGGGAAATCAGCCATTGAAGTCGTGCTCATGACACAATTTTCGAAAAATGTCTACAAATTTCCATCAATCCTACCTAGAAGATGACTAAAATCAGGTCCGTCCAAAATTTTATATATATACGTCTTTTTACGCTTTAGCTGTTACAATTTGTGTTGGATCGTAACAAAACTCGATATTTAATCGTTTTATGTAAAAAGAAAAATCAAGCTCGTTAATGACTGAAATCGGACCAGTGGGGGTTTATTGGGGGAATTTTGAAAATTCCAAATATCTCCGTTTATTATACTTAGGATCTAAAATTGTATAGAATAAATCTTATTGAAAATTTAATGTTAAATAAATATTTTCTTTTAATGTTTATTTATTTCTTGATTATTAACCAAGATATTTGCATTTAGCAGCCTTCAGCAAATCCCCACTCCTACTCATGTCATATTAATAATAAGCTGTTATATTAATAACCACTTCATTCCAAGATTAAATACCAAATATTGTTTTCATTGAATTTCTACTTTGAGTGATATAAACAAATACGATCTATTGACCCCCCCCCTTTCTTTTGTCTTTGGACTACTAACATTTGAGAAATTGAAATAAAAATTATTCTGATTCATTATAAATAACAGTGCTAGATTTAGCAAATAGTATTCAATAAAATTAATATGTTATTTATTCAGATATATTTCAGTAATTGTGAAGAATATTTCTATCAGTTTTGGTTTGCAGACCTGTTTGTTTACAACTCAGCCGCTTTCCGTTTGGGAGGTTATTAAAATTGACCGAAAGATTTCTTATTACCATATGAATTTATTCACTTAATATTCATATTAGTGTTAATTTTTACCGGTATGTAGATTTATCTATTGTAAATCTTCACGTGGAAAATCTGCTTAGTCTACGCAGCCCCTGCGTGACGGACTTTTTTTTTCGGTTGGCTTTATAGGCGTTAAAGATCTTCAGCTGTCCCCAAGATGGCTTGAGAGTGGGTGACCATCTCGACATAAAACCCCCGTTAACCAAAGAATATCTGGAATGAATTTTCTCTTGTAGGCTGACGGGCCTCAATATCCGGGGGTGGCGGTGCTCAGGCGACCGACGTCCAGTTTCCCAGTCGATGAGATCTAGGAGAATCAATGCACATGGTCATACGGACTTCTGTTTGTCATCTCTTGGGTATGATTCTCACTTCATGAAATTTCTCGATAATCGCGTGATGAGCTGGTTTCCCTTAAACCCACGAATGAACACCTTTCAGCAAATAGAAAGACGAACTGTTCTCAAAACTAGCTACTAGTCCATTAGCACTTCTGAGTGAAGAAAGCGTCTTAATACGAGTACATGCCCGATTAATTTCTATCGGAGGAGAGCAGGGCGTACTCGAACTAATAGCAAGAGGAGAAAACGACTCCGGGAGTATTAGAGTAATGCAGGTCCTCTGAATAGGGTGACTCAAGAACATTGTAAAGGCGAGGGGGTGGGTTCGGTTAGTGATTGGGCATCACCCTCCTACCATTAGGACGGATCACAGAGTCAACCTTCATTTCTACCAGCTATCTACTTCTCCGCCTTATTTCTTCTCCTTTAATACTCACCCACTGCGATGATAAGCCAGTTGCTTCTCATTTCCAGCCTTACTGTTCCAGTTGTACGGAGCACAATGGAAATAAGTTTAAATAAATTTCTAATATGCACTTTCATTCCCATCGTTTTCAGTATACGTTCTTGGGGTATATATAGGTCGTGTCATGGCGCGCTTTCCATCCCCGCAAGACAAATGTGTTTCATTCAGAATTAATGAAAAAGCTGCGTATTCTAAGCAGCTTTCCCACGCAAAGGTTTAGAACAGATAAATATACATGCAGGTAACACTACTGTGAATGTTAAGTGAATAAATACAATGGGAAATATTTCAGTCAATTTATAATACAATTTAATAATCTCAACAACGGATAGCGGCTGAAATTTAAACAAACAGGCCAGCCAACCTCGTAGCGCTGAGTTGATAGATAGACCGGAAAGATTTTTTTTTGTTTTTTTTTTTGGTGGCATACCATTAGTATGCTCGTTTTCATAGAATTCTAAATCGCCGTAAACCATCTCCTAGGTAGGATCGATGGATATTTGAAGTCACTTTTCGAAAATCGCGTCATGAGTACGACCTCAATAGCTTGCACTCAAAAATACTTAATAACCGAGAAGCTATAAGTGAGGGAGTGGAGAGAAGTAGAAAGGGCAGGAACATTTTTATTTGACTGTCTGATGACAAATGCTGAAGAACATCTCTCCACCCCTGCCATTTATAAACACCGCCATAAAACCCGAGAAAAAAGCAGTAAAACACGAATGCAGTCATACTGAAAAGACTGCTGTTCCCCTGATTATTGAATGTAATGTAATTAGGCTATTGTGAAGGGGTCAATGGGGCTTGCTAGACGGGGAAAGGCTCCGATGATATAGTGAGTCTCCTCCTTCCCATATTGCTTTGAATAAGCTTAACGTTTTGGAAAATCTCGCCCTTTCCCCACAACAAGCCGCCAGCACGCGCCTTCTAACCGCTCTTAAAATTAAACCCGTCTTAAACTTCTGATTTATACTATCGCCGCTTTATTGCCAACTCGTTCACTGCTTGTTACGCGTCACATTATTATGAGAAACTAGGCGTTAACTCCAAGGGCATATTTTTTACTTATCTTTGATGTTGGAAGGTCAATAAGTGAAAACATGGATGGAACTTTCTTATGTATTGGCGTATTGCTAATATCACATGATTAGAAGGGGTGTTTACTGAAGGCTGGAATTTCAAAAATGCGAATATCTCGTTAATATTTGATATAGAGAAAAATGCATTTAATATCATTTCTATGAAATAACATTTGAAATAAGATTTTTATATACACATTATCTACCAGACGTATAATAACGGAGATATTTCCAATTTTCTAAATTCCCCTTTTAACCCAAGCTAAAAATCTGAATATAATATATAAGAAATAATCTGTAACACCTGTAATGGAACTTATATTGGTGACTCCTCGCAGCTGCTGAATAAAAGGTTAAAGCAACACGTAAAACGTATAGACAATAATGAAAATAAAACTGCTTTGACGGATCATTCTATCTCCAAGAAAGACATCTTCAATTTTGAAAAAGTTCAAATAATTGAGAAAGAAAGAAATAATACTAAACGAAAAATAAAAGAGAATATTCACATAATAAAAAATACAATAGGGGCAGTAAACAAAAAAAAAAAAAATAACAGAAATTAAGTACCTCACTCATGTATTCTATAACACTTTATCTTAAATTAATCGATTTTAAATTATGAAGCGAAATAATCGAGTTCAAGGTCAACGTGTAAGTAATCGAGTTGCAGTCAGCCGACTAAACCTACCTCGGGAACCTCAGTATCAACTACCTCCTCTGTGAGGACAGTCGCAACGAATTTAAGGAGAAACGACCACTTCAGAAATGTAAGTAGCAATCTATAACTAGATTTTATAAATATGTCATAGATGTAGGCACCTATTAATACAATATCTATCAAAGTACTTTTAAGGGTTTTGTTAAATTAATGTTATTAATTTTTTATATTTTTTTTTAAATGAGTTAGCCCCTGTAGAGGTGGCAAGCAAGCCTCGAAACATTTTTTATTGCTGACCCTTAAATACGAAGAATATGTATAACATATTGGGTCCAGAATAAGAAGAATAAATATTGTTATATACATTTATTCTCTATCTTGAATATTAACCCAGATATTCGAATTTTTTTAGTTTTCAGCCTTCAGCAAACCCCAACTCCTGCTCATATTACATAAACAATACTCTGGTATTTAATAAACCAATTTTTAAATTAGCGGTAGTTGGATCAGTATTTCCTGGAACAAATGAGTCTCCATTAAGAATGCCGTAAGCCTTTTGATGTATTCTTCATTGTTTCTAGGCAGTTCTTTTAAGCTTGGTTTAAAGTTCATAGCTTTTTTTGGATTATACTTTTCAAAGCTTAGAATAAGATGTGAGACAATAAGGTAAACGTTACAGCGGTCGCAGGTTGGTGGGAAGAGGTCTTTTAATAAATAACTGTGCGGGTTAATTTGGTGCGTCCAATTCGAATATGGGAAAGAACAACTTCGCTTTTTCGGATTTTTCTGCTTGCAGTATTCCAGGGTGATTTCTTTAATTGGTCGCAGTTTGTTTTGGCGTTTTTTGGACCAGTCCGAACTTCCACCTTTGAAACATGAGTCTTTGAAATTCTACTTTCCAATCCTCTGGTGGGATGTAGGTTACTGTCGTTTTATCTTCTACAGAA
Organism: Riptortus pedestris; assembly: GCA_019009955.1. Taxonomy (NCBI): domain Eukaryota; kingdom Metazoa; phylum Arthropoda; class Insecta; order Hemiptera; family Alydidae; genus Riptortus; species Riptortus pedestris. Next base: position 113,610,027 of record CM032233.1, on the reverse strand, counting down.
CATATACATCCGCCATTTCATTGCCTTGCAAACCAAAATGTGAAGGAACCCAAACAAGTGGTATATTTTTCTCTGAGGTTTGTATTTGACATTTTACTTGGTTTGTGAGGTGACTTATAGCAAGACTTTGGAGTGAGGAGTATAAGTCTGCAGCGATTACAAATGAATCTTGTTTCAGTTGTTCTCTATCAACTCAGAACTCAGAGGTAAATATTGAATTTATTTTTGAATTAATCTCTTTGAAAAAATCAAATTAATTTCTCACTTCAAGAAGCTTGAACTATTTAAAAATTATTAGACACATTTTTATATTATTTGGAATGTTTTTAGATTTTTAGGATTAATATGATTTGGGCAATCAACAACTAGGTTATTATGCCCTTTATAGTAGTATAATGCTGTTTACAAGTCCCTGTTTTACTCTATGTCTTAAATAATATCAACTAATATATTGTAAATACCGCTCTTGTCATATCCTAAAGGCATTAAATTTACTAATTTTCTATGCAATTATTTCATAACTAAATCTATAAATACATTTTTATTTGTTGATATTTGCTTAAAGATGTGTGCTAGTAACACGAGTTACGTTGTACCTATTTACACTTCTTACTGCTGGCTTAATATTTTTACTGCCTTTATTTTTGGAGAATAATTAATAATTATTGTACATATTTTTTATACTGGCAATATATTTACTTATCCTATATAATAATAGTATATCGACTTTTTTCATTATATATTATATTACATAAACATATATTTTCTCCCTTACAAGTACATCTTTTCAACTGGCATAATAATTAGCCAATATTACAATTAAATGACTTTTAGTTTTTAATGTATGGCCTTTTTTCTGTGTTTTTTTTTGCAAGTAATTCAAATCAATTATTTATTATTATTGGAATGTTTTGTAACACAAAACTGTATTTTACAGTTACGTGTCTGGCAGTTTCTTCTTGAGTATGTGCTGAGTAAAACATGGTATGAACCACTTCATTCCTGAAAAAAAAGAAGTTATTTTCTTTAAATGAAGTATTTGACACGATAATTAGAAAAATAAATAATAAATTAATAAAAATAATTAATAGATAAATGTTAAATAAAAATAATTAATAGATGAATAATAAATAAATAAAAATAATTAATAGATGAATAATAAATAAATAAAAATAATTAATAGATAAATAATAAATAAATAAAAATAATTAATAGATAAATAATAAATAAAAATAATAATAGATAAATAATAAATAAAAATAATTAATAAATAAATAAAAATAATTAATAGATAGATAAAAATAATTGATAGATAGATAATAAACAAATAAAAATAATTGATAGATAATTAATAAATAAATAAAAATAATTGATAGATAAATAATAAATAAATAAAAATAATTAATAGATAAATAATAAATAAATAAAACTAATTAATAGATAAAGAATAAATAAGAATAATTAATAAATAAATAATAAATAAGAATAATTAATAGATAAATAATATGTAAGAATAATTAATAGATAAATAATAAATAAATAAAACTAATTAATAGATAAATAATAAATAAATAAAACTAATTAATATATAAATAATAAATAAAAATAATTAATAGATAAATAATAAATAAGAATAATTAATAGATAAATAATAAATAAATCAAAATAATTAATAGATAAAGAATAAATAAATCAAAATAATTAATAGATAAATAATAAATAAATCAAAATAATTAATAGATAAATAATAAATAAGAATAATTAATTGATAAAGAATAAATAAGGATAATTAATAGTTAAATAATTAATAAATAAAAATAATTAATAGATAAATAATAAATAAATAGGAAAACAAATAATAAATTTCAATAATTTCGAGGAATTAAATTATAGTTTCTGTATTGTATGACTGGTACAAATTGTTACATGAAGATTTAGTTTCTTATAGCATGTAGGTTGGGTTCCTAAAGAAAATTCTTAGTCAAAATTAAAGTAATAGAACATGATACAAAATACTTAATTTAAATTTTGAGAAATTGAATTATTATGAAATCTAAATAAGCCAAGTGTTTATTATTAAAATATTTTAATATTGTGTATAAAGGTATCTTATATAATAGACGAATGCCTCAAAATTGTTTGCTAATGCTTCTTACCATAATTTGACATAAATAAATGGATGTAGAATGAGAAAATGAACTAGAGCATGAGAAATCCTGTGCGTGACAAACGAAGGATTCTTTGTCAGACGAAATGAAAATGCATTTCCCCAATAAAATGTTTACTTCCTAGATTTCCCAGATAATATATTCAACCAATAGCATATTTTTCCAAAGAGTACTAAATTAGCTAAGTACAAAATTAGAAAATGAACCTGAACAGTCTACTTGCATGCTTGCATGCAACAACGAAGGTCATTATCTTAAGCCACTCAGGTGAAATTAAGCTCACCGATCTTTCCTTACTGTCTTTCCTGAGAAAACTAATTTAAGGCAACTGTCTTCTGAAATGACCAGGGCAGCTTATGTCCATTAAGTTATTATCATTTATGAATTAAGGATACTATATTGTGACATCCACCTAAAATTTTTAAATCCCAATTGAATTGGACTTTATGATGTTTAAAAAATGAAACACAGGGGTTAAAAAAAAGAAGAAAAATGAAGTTTGAGAACTTTTGTTTCGATGGTTAATATAAAAATTAGAACATTAGAACAGAAAGAAAACATTAGAATTAAAATATAAAAACCAAGGCTCAAAGCTAAGGATGAACTTGAATTGCTGATACCAATACAAATAATAAAACTGCATCGGTTATTTACTTTTGCAGTTCCAATCTTATTTATTACTAGATCATATTCATTCCTCTTTTCACCTGTTCAAGTTTCAGTCCTAAGTGAATCGTACATTGATAATTCTTGACGAACAGTGCTAAAATAGGTAAGTTCTATTGCTTAAGATAATATAAGAAATTTTTCAACTTTGGAATTGATTTAAAAAACAAAGTAAAATGATGGCTTTTTCATACTTTAACCAAAAATAGTTAATTGCTTCACAATGATTTTGATACCTGGTATATCTGCTTTTGGCAGCTACTTACGGTGATTTTGTGGTTTTTGATTTCATGACCAATGCACATCTGTCTGGTGCAGTAAGGAACTCTAACACACACACACACACACACACACACACACACACACACACACACACACACACACACACATTATATATAAAGTCCGTCACGCAAGGGCTGCTTAAAGTAAAACATTTCTCTTGTTCTGATATGATACACTATTGACAACTTTTGACAATATATTTTCTATTTCTAAGTAAAAATCCGATGAGTAGAAGTTGGGATTTAGTGTAGGCTGAAAACAAGGAAGTCCTCCCACTGGTCCGATTTCAACCTTTAACAAACTTGATCTTCATTTTTAGACCAAATGTTTAAATGGTAACGATTAACCAAAATGACGACTGCTAGAACATGAGCAGACAAATATATCCACATGAACTCATATAGTTTTTATATATAACGTTACATAACAATAAACTAATGTGTCCCAAAATTCCAAAATCTGCTAACATTTATTTTTTTTTATATATATATATATATATATATATATATATATATATATAGAGAGAGAGAGAGAGAGAGAGAGAGAGAGAGAGAGAGAGAAAGAGATTCAAAATACTAACTTAGTAGCTGTTTGCTTTAAAGAAAATATGCACAAACGATATGACCTTTAAGCCATGACCTACTATTCTGTAGTGGTCGGCTCTGTTTCAATGGCATATTAGAGAAGAAATGGGGAAACTGTAATTAAAAGATCACAAAGCACCGGAAGAAAGAAATTGACTGCGATCATTTCATTAAAAATTAGCCAGCTCTGTTCGAGGCTTAGAGTCGAAAAGAGATGAATAACTAAAGTCGCTTAATAAGAAAAGAAGGGAAAAGGAGGGGTGGGTGTGGGGGTTTGTTCCCCCTAGCCGTGGGTGTTGTTTGCTCTACCCCTATTTGCCGATGGCCTGTAATTGATCGGTCCGGTCATGCCGTCACCCTGATTGCCCGACCCTCTCTAGCCTCATTTCCACACAACTTCACCGACCCCCCCCCCCTCCCATCCCGTGCAACTTCTTCTCTTTCAATTCGCAACTTATGCAACCGGCCAAATATTTACTCGCAACTTGTTCCTCTCGGTAGAACCTCTACTTCCCATTCGCATCTGCAACTTACCAACTTCCCTAATTTGTATTAATGTATGGATCCTTTGAATATATTTCTCAGCGGAAGGGTTAATAAAAAAAAATCATCCAGGTTGTAAATAGAAATAACGTTTTATAATATTTTTTTAGCTATTTAAAGTAATGGTTTTCAGCGAAGCATTAAAAGCAACCACATATAAAGCTGTAGAACAACAAATATATATAAGGTGATTCCATAAGTTCGTTTTATTTCTGGATGGGGAAATGAAACAATTTATTGAAAAACAGAATCAGTTTTATTCAATAATGTATGCACCAATTTTATTGATAACCTCTTGCCCTGTCTCCAATAATTTCATAATTCCGCTTTCGTAAAATGTCTGGGGTTTAGAAGAGAAAACTCATCGAGATACTTTTATACATCTCTCCCAACAGCAAACGATTTCCCCTTGAGGCTGTTTTGGCGGGTGGTATTCCAATGGAGGAGGAAGGTCCGGAGAATATACGGTGGGTGGGGCAAAACATCCCAGCCAAGTTGCCTTAATTTTTGGTGTGTGAATATTACGGAGTTGGCTCTAGCGTTGTCATAGTGGAAAACAACACTTTTGTGATTAGTTCTGGGAGTTTCTGTCGTAATTTTTGGTCCAATTTCGTTTGCTGCGTGGAGTAGACCTTCGAATCTATCGTTTTTCCTTGAGGAAGCAGGTTGGCAGCACACCACGATAACCCCACCATATGGACATTAAAATCATTTTTGGCTTTAGGCCGGCCTTCGGCGGCTCACCTGCCGTTGTCTACGATCTCCTACGCACTGCATTTTCATAAATAATCCTCTTTTCATCCCCAGACACTAATCGTTTGAGGAACAGGACTCTATCATGACGATCCGCGATGAGTTACAACTGGTGAGTGACCCCAATGAGGCACCCGAAAATCGGGGAGGCCAATCAGTTTTAAATTCCTATGAACGGCCCCTAAACCTATTCCTATTGTTTTCGCGATTTCTCGTACCTGTAACGACGGATTTTGCTCGATTAGTGCCTTGGTATCTATCACTTGAATCAACCTCGGTTGGCGGGGTGAAACATCCAAACTCGTATATCCAGAATGAAATTTGGCAAACCAATTCTGTGCAGTACGTTCTGTTATGGTTCCATCCCCATACACGCCACTATCTATGGTGGGCTTTGGCAGCTTGCTTGCATTTTTAAAAAAAAAAAAGGAAAAAAAAGCAAATCTGCCTAAACCAAACATAGTATAGATTCGAAGAGAGGACTTTGACCTTTCCGATATGTATCATTAAGGTCAGATAAGTAAACCAGAGATATTTGAAAACAATTCGCATTACTGGAAAAAAATCGAACGAACTTATGGACCCAACTCATATATATATATATATATATATATATATATATATATATATATATATATATATATTGAAAGTGTAACCAAACTGGGTCGAAAATAAAAAACAGTGTTTCTTTAAAATATCCTATTTATTTTTATCACCAACGCCTTTTGGCCTTTGTCGGTCCTTTACCTCTAATTTTGATTACCAATATCTATATACTAAACCAGAATTGTAAAACTTCGTCTACTTATTACAACAACATTTAAAACCAATTTTTTAAATATCCTTAAAAGCACATCCATATTGGTTGTATAAAACAGTCATTTAGTAAGCCAGAATCCTAAGCTCATCGTCGTTTAGTTTAGTTAAGTTTTTCGTAACCCAAATATTAAGCGAGTAATTCCTACTTTCTGGTTTTCAGTCAGAGACTGTGGAGAGTTGAGATCACTAGTGTGTTGTACCAGTACATGGGATGTCAGCTTACTTTACGCAGCCCCTGCGTGATGGGCTATTTCGCTTAACTTAAACGCCCTTAATTCTCGATCATTGTTCCAGTTTGAGGGATTGGTGGGGAGGGGGGGAGGCGGAGAAACAAAGTTAAAATTGCAAACATACATAACGGTGTACAAAAAACTCAAATGACATGTTATGTTTCATGAACACTCAGCAAAAGTTATGTAGTTCTCGAGTTGAATTTATGAATTTTAATAATCAAAAACTAATTATGTGTACATTTCTCACATGAAGACTTCTCTCTAGATTTAAAAATCTGTTTGAGTTTTAAATCTAAAACGATCCATTGAACTACTTTAGCATATTAATACTGTATAGAGGATATATTCCATTATCCAGGAAATCCTGGTTATTGAGAGATCATTTTGAAGACTAATAATAATAATAAAAGTATTTATTTGTGGCAACAGCGATGGAATCAAACAGAAAAAGGATTACTTATAAAATTATATATCCTTGATCCTTGACACGGAAATACAAAATCTTATACAGATTAATACTTACTGACTACTAGTAAATACGACAGTTACACTGAACAAACGATTGAACCGAACTTAACTCAGTATGTCAATTAGCATTAATTCTTCCATGATTATAAGCTATATTAAAATTTTTAGGTTAGAACGGGAGTGGGAGTTATAAGGGAGGCCTGAAATAAAAATTCGTGATATTTCATTTTCCATTTGTTTTTCGACAAACTTGCACATAAAAAAAGTTCTTTACTTTGTTATTTAGAGTAACTTTTGTTTAATACATTTCTCCAGGAGAAATGTGTGGAGCAAGTAATTTGCGTAGAAATATTTATATGCTCAACAATTCTTTCCAATTCGAACTACCAGGTACCTCACCTGGAAAAATTAATTCAAATCTATGTTAATATTTTGTCCTTAATAATTCAAATATATGCATAATGCACAGGAGACGGGAAATATGACAATATGGAGGACAGTGAAGTCTTACATAAAAAATTAATTTTATTATTAACAAATCCACAGCAACGACGGGTATAAACCCTAAACCCTGGGACGAGTAAATGTCAAAATATGATGCAAAGTAAAGCCTTGCCAAAGAAATACCATCACCATTCAGCCACAAATGAATTCCCGGGTGTAGCCGGGTATCTGAGCTATTACTTATATAAAAAAACTTCAAAATTTCATTTTATATGAACAACTCTCAAATCCAAGTATAAGCAGGGTATATTTAACATTTAACATGCAAATTCAGTCTGTGATTTACAACAAAATTTAAAATTATACTATTAATTAATCATTCACCAACTATACACATTTTTTGTTGGTATTATTGCTAAATTATTTGTTAATGTTACTTGTTGTTAAGGTATTTGTTATTATTACTTGTTGTTAAGGTATTTGTTATTGTTACTTGTTGTTAAGGTATTTGTTATTGTTACTTGTTGTTAAGGTATTTGTTATTGTTACTTGTTGTTAAGGTATTTGTTATTGTTACTTGTTGTTAAGGTATTTGTTATTGTTACTTGTTGTTAAGGTATTTGTTATTATTACTTGTTGTTAAGGTATTTGTTATTGTTACTTGTTGTTAAGGTATTTGTTATTGTTACTTGTTGTTAAGGTATTTGTTATTGTTACTTGTTGTTAAGGTATTTGTTATTGTTACTTGTTGTTAAGGTATTTGTTATTGTTACTTGTTGTTAAGGTATTTGTTATTGTTACTTGTTGTTAAGGTATTTGTTATTATTACTTGTTGTTAAGGTATTTGTTATTGTTACTTGTTGTTAAGGTATTTGTTATTATTACTTGTTGTTAAGGTATTTGTTATTATTACTTGTTGTTAAGGTATTTGTTATTGTTACTTGTTGTTAAGGTATTTGTTATTATTACTTGTTGTTAAGGTATTTGTTATTGTTACTTGTTGTTAAGGTATTTGTTATTATTACTTGTTGTTAAGGTATTTGTTATTGTTACTTGTTGTTAAGGTATTTGTTATTATTACTTGTTGTTAAGGTATTTGTTATTATTACTTGTTGTTAAGGTATTTGTTATTATTACTTGTTGTTAAGGTATTTGTTATTGTTACTTGTTGTTAAGGTATTTTTTGTTATTGTTACCTGCTGTTAATTTTGAAAGGGCAAATCACCTTCGATGTGGTGTCCATGAATAAATAATATAACTTGTCTCAAATGCTATTTAATGAGTCTTATCGAAAAACGTTACTTTGTTTATTTATTGAAACCTTACAATTTTCGGTCTATACAGTTGTTCTAGCTTATATATCAAGAGAGTCATTTTTAATTTTTTGTTATTAGCCTCACTTCTTTTTACTTAGAAATGCAAAATGTATGGTAAGATGGGACCAATAGCCTGTAATGCCCGCTCATGGGAAATCTAGTTAATTTACGCAGCCCCTGCGTAACGGATATTTGTATAGATTTCATCCTTATAAAGGGGACAAAAACTCACCTGGTGAGGGCAAAGGGGGAATTGTGCCTAAAGATGTAATAAATAAAGGCTGATTAAAAGGGGTGGTATTTGACGAAGGTAGGTGAGAGTGGTGGGTCCTGGCTAGCCCGGGAGTGAGCGGTTACTTACTAGACTTGAATACTGAATCGATGAGGGAGGGCGGCCTCCTTTGGTGAGTCCGCTCACGGAACATCCCTCAAATGGGCCAGAAAGAAGGGTGAAGATAAACCAGCTCCCCCGGTCCGGCTTTATTGCCTCAGATAAACCAACAAACCCGCCCCCATATCTCGCCGGACCCCGGCCCTTTTACAATCCCACGAGAGCATGCAACTCAAATTGAGGAGTATTTGTTCATTTCAATAAATTTACGTACTTACGTATTCTTCTACTTCCCCTCGGGGCAAGTCCCCAAGTTGACGGCAGCTCTCAGGGCAGTTTAAGACGCAGACTTGAGCAATAAGAATCATTCCCGTTTCTGCTCGTGTTCTTTTGTTCTCAAAGGAGAGAATATAAGTTAGGAAAGCCAGTCATACTAGTTGCTGCATTAACAAAGTAGATTTCCCTGAAGGACAATGATACACATAAACAACATTCTGTATTGAAGCTGGAAATGTGATCCTTGGTGGTATAGTAGTTTTATGATAAAATCGCAAGAACAAGAGTGGGGAAACGCAAAGAAAGAAATAAATAAAAGACTATAACTGGTAGAGATAATTAAAAGTCTGTCTCCTTCACGCTATGAAAAACTGGAAGGCTTAAGCTGGAAATAAGAAGTGGCGTGATTTATCGGCATAGTGCTAATGTGAAATGAAGGTGGGGGGAGGGACAACAATTAGTGTCTAAAACTATAAAAAGCAAATACTTTGCAAAGTAAAAATATTTTCCGAAAAAATTTAAAACTTCAGTTAAAAAGGTCCGTCATACAGGGGCTGCGTAAAGCAGGTTTTCCACTATAGCGTTAAAAGATATATATATATATATATATATATATATATATATATATATATATATATATATATATATATATAATTTTGAATAGGCCTCATTTTCGTCATCTCCTGGATAGGATCGATGGGCGGAGGAGGAAATTTTGAGGAAATGTTTCATGAGTACAACAGGGGAATAGCAGATTTCCCCAAAGAAAAATTTCTACTACTATACAGGTAGCAGAAAAATAAAATATATATACATATCTCAATTGTTCCACATATACAAAATAAAGATTAACTTGAGCTGCTCCCTAAACAACATCCCCTACAAAAATATATGTTTCTCACAAAATCAAAATTAACAAAATTACCTCAAAAAGGCAGTTAAGGAGGCTGGCATTGGTGGATACCCTGTAAAACAGGAGCTTATTTTGTTTCTTTGTTACATTATATACATATTGGTGGACCTCATTGTCAACTTCTAGAAAGTATCGTTGGACATTTTCCGAAAATTGCGACAGGACTCTTGGAAAGGATCTCTTGGATTGGACTTAATGGAAAGGACCATAATCGAGGGAGGGGGGAAATTTCGTCACGCAGGGGCAGCGTAAACTAAGCAGATTTCCCGCGTGTTGGTATAGCCCACTTGTGATCTCACAACATATTCTCAATTTATATGCAAAAATTGATGAGTAGAAAGGGGGTTTTATAACGACAGAAAACTAAAAACTCCGTCACGCAGGGGCTGCGTAAACTAAGCAGATTTCCCTAGTGAATTTTAATAATAGATAAGCCTACATATTGCTAACACAACATCACACTGAATATTTGGTGAATAAATACAAACGGTAATAAGAAAGCGTCTCAAATGTAAACAAACTAGTCTGCCAACGGATTTCAGTTATTGTTTTTTTCTTTCCGACACCGGAACATATTAATTTTATTAAAAACAAGATACTATATCTAGTAATGAAATTTATAAGGAATCAGAATAAATTTTATGTCAATCATTCAAATTTTAGTAGTCCAAGAATTTAAGACGGGGGGGGGGTCGCAAGAACATATTTGCATGTATCTCGTATAATGAAGGTCTCTGGAAAACAATATTTGGTATTTAAGCTTCGAGTAATGTGATTTATTATATAACAGAGTATTATTCACGTAATAGGAGTAGAAGTGGGGGTTTACTGAAGGCTGAAAACTGGAAAATACAAATATCCCTGTTAATCCTCAAGATAGGGAGTATGTGCATATAGCAATATTTATAGTATATTTAATTTCCAATAAGATTTCTTCAATTTACTTTTTCGATCCGATTTATAATAACGGATATATTTCGAATTTTCAAAATTCTCCCCCTCTAAACCCCTCATCCTCTTATTCCGATTTCAGTGATTAACGAACTTGATCTTTTCTTTTACGCAAAACGACTAAATATCGAGTTTGGTAACGATCAAACAAAAATTGCGGACATATATATATATATATATATATATATATATATATATATATATATATATATATACGTGTACAGTTTTGAACGGGCATCATTTTCGTCATCTACTGGGTAGGATCGATGGGCATTTGAAGAAAAATTTCTAAGGGAAATCTGCTAATAGCTTTCTGTTAAGGATCAATTACTCTACTTGCACACAGAGTTTGAGAATGCTTTGAATTTTCGGGTTCCCCGACCTGCCTTGTTACTAAATTGAGATCTATGGTATAAGTGGTCTGTCAATTGGAGTCATGTGTATATAAAATCGTTGATAAGCAGCCTAGTTAAGAAAAAAAAACAGTATAACATATTCAAATGAGGGGACACGTGCTAAGGTAGTTTATATGTAATCGTAGGCAGGGCAACAAAATTGTTAGAAGATATCCATCTATTGAATAAGGGATAACTGAATTGCTGGGGACAGTTGGTGTGACCCTTTCCTGCTCTATTTGTCATGTCACTGTTTGTATGCGGGCTTACCAGTCAGCACCAATAACTTTTTCGAATTGCTTCCTAAACGATGTGTTACACACTTCACTGCCCAAGCGCATATGGCTGCAGTCTGTTTTATTTTACTAGACCAGCATTTTAACTTTCAAATTTCTTACCAGTGAATTGAGCTTATAAACGATAAGTCATTATTTTCTAAAAGAGATGTGGGCACCGCACTTCTGTCTACTATTAAATTAACTAACCAACCAAATGTTTTGATGTACTACATTTAAAATTATTTCATTAGTAAGCCATATACAATATCAACGTTACAATGCATCAGATCAAAAAACCGTTTTTATCTTTAACAGGCACGGAGAAATTTCCATTTTATTTTTTGACCTTCTTTAAACCGCCTCATTCTCTCAGTCGATTTCGACTTTACATCATAAATATGAATTTTCAACATTCTAAAGTTAGAATTTTAGGCGATTTTTTTTTTATGGTAAATCAGCTATTGAGGTTTACTGACGTGACTTTCGAAACATTTCTACACATATCCACACCTACACAGAGGGGGACGAAAATGAGTTCCGTTCAAAATTACACACACAGACACACACACACACACACACACACATATATATTTATATATATTGACATCTCTGTTCACGTTCTGCTGGTTTAAAGTTTTGTTTCATCGTTACCATTTTATGTATGAAACCAAAGGTCAAGTTTGGTAACGGCTGAAATCAGACCAGTGATTTTAAATGAGGGAATTTTGAAAATATCTCCCTTATTCCGAGTCGGATCGCAAAATTGTATAGGACCAATGTTATTGTAAATCAAACGGACTATAAATATTTTTATATACGTTTATATATCTATCTATATAACCTAACATGAATATTAGCCGCGATATTTTCATTTTTTAGTTGTTTTTTTTTTAGCCTTCAGTAAACCCCCAATGGTACTCATGTCTGAATAGCAATACGCTGTTATATCATGAACCACTTTATTCTAAGCTTAAATAGCAAATATTGGTTTCAAAAAACGTTTATTATGTGAGCAACATGCCAATTTGTAGAGTGATGACGTGACTAATCAAGATTTTACCTTTTTGTTTTGGAAATGCATATTTAATGTATACCATACTCGACATATACCGTTTCAGTCAACAATAAAGATCATATTTGTGATTGGCAGAAATATATATATCCTAGGAGATAGGAAAATTGAAAAAGCCTAAGAGAAATCAGTCATGGAGTTTGTACTCGAAATTTTCGAAAATATTCCTCAAATGTCCATTGTTCCTACCCAGGAGATGAGGTTCATTAAAAACTATATATATGTCTGTTAACGCTCTAGCGGTCGCAATTTTTTTTATCGTTACCAAACCCGATATTAAAACGTTTTATGTAAAGATCAAGTTCGTTAATGGCTGAAATCAGACCAGTGGGAGGGAGGAGTTTAAAGGGGAATTTCGAAAACTATTAATAGCTCCGTTATTATGCGTCGGATCAATAATTTGTATAAAACTAATCTTATTGCAAATTTAATGTTCTATTCATTTTGTCAAGTACGCTTTTTCACTATCATGATTACTAACCAAGATATTTTTTTAGTTTTCAACCATAAGTAAACCCCCACTCTAACTCGTGTCATATTAACAAAAAGCTGTTATATTATGAAACACTTTATTTGAAGCCTATATACCAAATATTTTTCTCATTGAACTTTTACGTTTTGAGAAAATACAATTGCATGGTGAACGTGGGAAATCTTCTTAGCTAACGCTGCCCCCGCGTGACGGACTTTTTTGAAATTCTTGGATCTAAGCACGTTAACCAGAAAAATTAATTCGGCAGAGGGGGGGGGGTTAAGAGGGTATAGTGGAAATGCAAATTTTTCCCCTGCTACTGAAAGAGACGATTTTTATGCAACCTTTTAACTGTTTATCATAAATCAATCATCAAATCATATCTTGAAACAAATCTGGATCCAATGAATAAGATCTGAGATAACTCTTCTTAATTTGCTGGCAAAATCTGCAAATAAAAGTGTTTATCTTCACCTTAAAATCTCTTTACTGCCAGTTGCCCCGAATTTTTTTGTCGTCTAATGTGCTACATATTATAAAGACACTCTTGCCATTGGTCGTTAACTTACTCAAACTTAATATTAAAACCAATTAACAAGATTTATGATACATTCGGATCATAAATATCTTGGAAGAATAAGGCCCGAGATATTTTCGATAGTTGTGTTTTGACGTCCGATAGACCCCTCCCCCATTAAGACATAAGGAATGCGAATTTCTTATATATTAGTATCTTTTAAATAATTAAAGCAACTAGTATCATTTTTATAAATTTTAAATCGTAGACGTAGAATTGTTATTAGCAAAAATAATTCAAACTAATTAAAGTCTTAAATACGACATGTCATTTCTTGAATTTAGAGGTTTGCCATGGAAATATCTTTTAGCAGATTTCCTTCAAGAGAAATGAGCTATTGAGGTCGTACACATGACGCGATTTTCGAAAGATGTCTTCAAATAACCATCCATCCTACCCAGGAGATGACGAAAATGCAGTCCGTTCAAAATTATATATATATATATATATATATATATATATTTGTCTGTTAAATTCGGTATTTAATCGTTTTATGTAAAAAGAAAGATCAAGTTCATTAATGGCTGAAATCGGACCAGTGGGAGTGAGGGTTTAAATAGTAGAATTTTCGAAAACTCTAAATATCTCCTTTACTATACGTTGGATCGAAATATTGTATAGAACAAATCATATTTCACATTAAATGTACAATAAATATCGTCATATACATTTATTCTCTATCTTGAATATTGAGCGAGATATTTGCATTTTACAGTTTTCAGCCTTCAGCAGACACCCACTTCTACTAATGTTACTTAAACAATACTCTGTTATGTAATAAACCACATTATTCGAAGCTTAAATATTTTTACCAAGTGACCTTTATTATACGAGATAAATCCAATTATGTTCATGCCCCCCCCCCGTCTTCATACTGGAGCGATCCTTCAGTAATGTCGGACATTGGGGAAAAAATAAAAGTTTTAATTTGGGATTTTGATTGTATTGTTAGTAGGTACCACATAAACCCTTTTCAATTGAGCAGATTGATTTTTAGCCATATTATTGCAATGGTTTTTACATAATGCCTGGTTATAATTGCTATGTTAAAAAAAGCCTTGGCTTATTAAATTCGTCGTGAACTCTTATTTCATTTTATAAATTATTGTTGCTTCCAGTACACATTAAGGGTATTATAACAAATCAAAAACTGGCACAAAAGGTTTTTAAAATTCCTCTAATTTTTTTTTTTTTTACATCGAGCTGAAAATAATTTTATTTAATTGAATTCGCAAATCGCTTGTATTTGCTTGAAAAAATACCACTTGGCATGCTTTTAGGAGTATTTTGTCTTATTTATAACGTCGTCAGATCTTGCCTAAACTTGCCTATTCATTAAATATTTTACTTTTAGTGTTAACACTTTCGGGTGGGAAGACGTATTATACCTCCCGCAGACCTTTCCCTCGCCTCCTCCTCTACGCAATTGGCGCGCCATTCACGTTCTAAGAAATAGTTAAATACGTGTTTTTCTTGTCTAAATATTTTTAATGTCCTTTTAAAAAGGTCCAAGGTGTCATAAAGTGAACTCCGTTTAAAGTTAGAATTATTGATTAAAAAAATTAATGTAATTAAAGGAAGCAAATTCATTTATCGTATTCTTCAAAGTAGAAGTAAGTAGTATTTGTTTTTGTTGTTATTTCCTTGAAAGATATTAGGAAGAAAAATTTTAAATGACCAACTGATTTTTTTTTTCTAAGAATACTAGAAGATTCAATTACAGTACTGTATGTACACATTTAAAATTCATCCTACCGTTATATCGCATCTGGCAAAATTGCTTAAAAAATTGCTGATGAGGTAGTTCAATAGAGTATTGGATTTGCTTTAAAATGACACCAGAATCAATATTCTAGGACCAGTAGAAACGGAGATATTAATGAATGTCCGGCTTACCTTATCACTCGCTCCAATGTGGTCTTAAGTTCTTGGACTACTAAAATTTGATTGATTGAGATAAAAATTATTCTGATCCATTATAAATTACAGTACTAGTATGTAGTAAATAGTTTCCAATCAAATTAAGAAGTTATATTAAGATATATTTCAGTAATTGTTTTTCTTTCTGGTGAGAAGTTGGCACACCTGTTTGTTTGCGTTTCAGACGTTTCCCGGTAGGAGGTTTCTTATTATCGTAGGTTTCTTGTATTTATTCACTTAAAATTGACTGTGTTACCATTATACAGATTTATCTATTGTTAAACTACATGACGGAAATTTGCTTAGGTTACGCAACCACTGCATGACGGACTTTTTATAAAGACAACAGTTGAAGATCACTAATTTTTTGGCTTTAGTCAGAGATAATATTGACTCCACAGAGATTTTTCTTCGGTCTGATCCGGTGGCACGCGAAGTAAAGATTCCTATAGTTAGTTATTTATTTGGCCTTTCAACTAATTTGTATTACCTATTTTATAAACTTTTCGTTGCATGTGTACCCACTTTGTGTGACCAAAGTCACGGAGTTATAAATTTAACAACTTTACTATTCACAGACACAGGAAAACATGAAGGCAGTTCAGGCATTTCGTGGAGTGTTCGATTACCCCTTGGGGGCTTATCCTCTCCTAGTTTTTTATGAGTTGTTGTAGAACTTTAATCATGCAGCATTTAAGTTGAATGTAAGGGGAAACACTTGAGAGCTTGACTACGCCTTAGCAACTATTTAACTTCTCTTTTTCTATTATGACATTCTTTCAGCTTTTCGTTTAAGAATAACATTTGATGACGAAAAATATACCCTCCTTATACTTGGATTTGAGAGTTTTTTTTATGTAGAAATGAATTTTAAACATTTAAACTAAAATATATTTTGATGGACGTTTTTTTTTATATAATTATTATTAGACTTAAAAATTATCACTCAGTAACCAGGATTTCCAAGAGAAATATATCCTCTATGCAGTAACAATATGTTTAACCCTCCGGCGGGCGCGCCTATTTGAGTTACGTTAGCGGGCGCGCTGCGGTGTTTGGACCGCATTTTGTTTTTTTCTATTTTTTATTAGAAAATAAGCAATAACTTATGTTGTTTATTCATTTTTGCTTTGGGTTTACAGTAATTCTAATGCATGAAAATTATACGTTATCATATTGCTAAGTAAAGGATGGCTAAACAATTTTTTTATAAATAGCTTTGGAATATAAAAAACAACTTTTCAATAGGTAGAATAATGATTGAGATATTCTAATAATAAATTGTTTATTATAAATAACCACCTACATAGGATATTCAGGAACGTAGGAATAGTGGTATAGGAACAATAATTTTACGTTTTATAATATTATTTTACAGACTAAAAATAGAGTAAAATTATTAATTATTTTCATAAAGTTTGAACAAACATTTTGTAATATAAATACAGAGTAATAGTATATTAGTAATATAATAAAAAAATAAGTTCAAGGTTATAAATGATCAAATACAGAAAAAATATTCGGTTCAAAATTTGCAAGAAAAAAAATTTAATTTATCAATTAGGAAATAGAAAAAATGAACTTTTTTTTATATTACAGAACAAAAATCAAACTTCTTCTTCCTCGTATAAAGCATTTCCCTGACAATTATTGCACGTTACTTGATGGATACTGTGATTTCGGATTTCGGAATCTGTAACACTAAAGGGCAGGTGTTCGGACCGCAGTTACTGAACTCACGCAAATAAGGCAGAATAGCTACTGAGGTAAGGGGAATGGAGGGGGCATGACCGACTCAACATGTCAGGAACATGTTGATATACAAATACCTGCAACCCCCAGCCCGCTGAAGTCATTTCTATTCCTAGTATTTTGACAGATGTTCAGATTGCGGTCCAAATGCCGCAGCGCGCCCGCCGGAGGGTTAAGTAGTTCAAGGGATCATTTAAGATTTCACATTTAAACAGATCTTTAAATGTACATATAATTAGTTTGTTGTTATTAAAATTCATAAATTCAGCTCGAGAACTATTGGTTTGTAAAATAAGTTCCCAGCAGTTATCACTATTTCAATTTAATCTTCGCTGTGTTTATAAACTACACAAAGGAACTGAACTGATTAGTTTTCACAATTAATATTTGAGTTACTAGAAAATTTTGAAAACAAAAAAAAGTCCGTCACGCAGGGGCTGCGTAAACTAAGCAGATTTCCCACGTAAAGTTATACAATAGAGAAATCTCGATATGAATGTCGATCAGGTACGGAAACGGCCGAACTAGCTTTCGGCGGGAACCATAGCTCGTCCGTTACACTTAATAAAAATGCCAATATCTCGGTTAATACTCAAGATAGAGAATAAATGTATATGACAATATTTATAGTAAATTGAATTTCCAATAAGATTGGTTTTATACAATTTTTCGATCCGACGTATAGTAACGGAGATATTTCGAAATAAACCCACCCCACCTGCCGTTAACGAACTTGATCTTCCTTTTTACATAAAATGATTAAATACCGAGTTTGGTGACGATTAAACAAAAATTGCAACCGCTAGAATGTTAACAGACAAATATATATATATATATATATATATATATATATATATATATATCTATATATATATATATACACACACACACACACACACACATATATGTATATATATATATATATATATAGTTTTGAACGGACCTCATTTTCGATTTCGATTTTTTTATTTTATTTAATTTAATTTAATTTGAAATAAGATTGATTCTGCACAATTTTTCGATCCGACGGATCGTAACGGAGCTATTTCGAATTTTCGAAAATCCTCTCCTCTAAACCCCCCCCCCCCACCTCCCACTCGTCCGATTTCAGCCGTTAACGAACTTGATCTTTCTTTTTACATAAAACGATTACCAAACTCGGTATGGTGACGATTCAACAAAAATTGCGACCGCTAGAGTGTTAACAGACAAATTTATATATATAAATTTTTCGAAAATTGCGTCATGAGTACGACCTCAATAGCTGATTTCCCTTAAGGGGAATCTGCTAAAATGTAGAGCATCAATTGTTTATCAATATTTGTTCAATAACAATTTTCGATCCGTCTCATAACGGAGATATTAGGAATTTTCAAAATTTCCTCCCCTAAAATCCTCCACAGCCGTCCATGAACTTGATCTGTGATTTACATAAAACCTTTAAATATCGAGATTGGTAGCGGCCAAACAAAAGTCCGTCACGCTGGTGCTGCGTTAACTAAGCTGATTTCTCACGCATTTGCATTTATTTTGAAAAGTACAAGTTTAATGAGAAGAATATTTGCATTTAAGATTCAAATAAAGTGTTTAATTATATAACAGAGTATTGTTTATATGACATGAGTTTTAGTGGGGTTTTAATGAAGGCTGAACACATTAAAAAATGTAAATATCTCAGTTAATATCGAATTTAGAGAATAAATGTATATAACAACATTTATAAAACATACATTTTTAATAAGATTGCTTTTACACAATTTTTTGATCCGACAAATAATAATTGACAAATTTTGAATTTTCAAAATTCTCCCCTTCCGATGGTCCATTTTCAGCCATTAACGAACTTGATCTTTCTTTTTACATAAAACGACTATATATGAAGTCGTTGGTTCTATACACTTTTTCGATCGAAAATATAATAACGTAGATATGTTGAATTTTCGAAAATCCTCCCCTCAATCCCCCCCTCAAGTCCAATTTCAGCCGTTAACGACCTTGATCTTTTTTTGTTTATTATTATATACATCCGCTTTATGCTGCTATGGCTAATCGGGACGGATTGTCTACAGGTTACCGCCCTTTTCTAGCCAGGGTGGGCCCAAGGAGTTTATTTAATGAGTCCGTCACTAAATAAATTTCTACTGCCCAGGGCGGGAATCGAACCCGCCACTCTAGGTCTACCACACGAGATTAAGACCAACGCCTTAACTCGCACGGCCAACCTGAGCCCCTAAACTTGATCTTTCTTTTTACATAAATCGCTTATATATCGAATATAGTAACAATTAAACAAAATGTGCGACCGCTAGAGCGGTAACAGACAAATATATATATATATATATATATATATATATATATATATATATATATATATATAATTTGGAGAGAAATTCATTTTCGTCATCTAAGAAGAACGTTTTCAAAAATCACGTGATGAGTACAACCTCAATAGCTGATTTCCCTTAATTAAATCTGCTAAAAATTGATATATATATATATATATATATATATATATATATATATATATATTTACCTCATTTTCGACACCTTCTGGGTAAAACTTGAAGGCATTTTTCGAAAATTGTCTTGAGTACAACCTCAATAGCTGACTTCCCTTAAGGGGAATCTGCTAAGAGTACAAACCACGAATACCACAAAAATTCGAATAAATAAAAATTAATCAATAATATTTTTCTTTTCGAGCGGAGAAAAAAAAAGGGGGAGGAAATAGTGCCGCTTGTGAAAGGGGAAAAATGTCTGATGAGTTTTCTTCTACGAGAATTACATTACTTACAAGAAATAACGTTTAAGGGTGGACTACACGAGGGGAAGGAAGCCATCGTTTAATATTAGTCAAGTTGCAAGGGTGGTTTCCGGTCGGCTAGCATGGAGGGGCGTCTGTTGGTGACAAATTCACTGGCACATTGATCAAGGTCTCTTTCCCTCGCCCACCCCTTAGGTCTCGGCTCCCAGCGCCTGACCATGCTACCCCATCTACAACCCCTCCACCCCTTACACCAATCTACAAACTCCTTCCCCCTACAGCCCAATTCCACTAAATGATATCGGATAGAGATATTCAAAAAAATTTCACACTAAACAGAACATAGTTCAACAAGTTGCTTCCCAAATGAAGACCAGTCGTAGGCCACATACATCAAGGAAAAATTCGCCATATACTAGAATGCTGCAAGTCCTAAAAGACGCTCTAGATCAGTTCAAACTCAAAATAAATGCTCATAAAACAAAAGTCTTGATTGTAGAGAAGAAAGAAAGCCAAGGAAATATAAATATTAGAATTGGAAACAATGTGTTTGAAAAAGGGAAGGACTTTTGTTAGCTAGGGAGCATCATCACTGAAGACAATGATAGTAGAGCTAAAGTCGATAGAAGAATAGCACTTGCCAAACGAGCCTTCCAACGCAAAAGAAGCATTTTAACTAATAAGCATATAAGCATGGATCCCAAAAAAATGTTTGCTAAGTTTTTTGTATGGAGTTTACTGCTTCACGGGAGCGAAGGTTGGACTCCCCACAAAAGGGAATACAACAGGTTGGAAGCAATGGAAATGTGGATCTGGCGTAGAATCACTAGAACAAGTTGGACTAAAAAAAAAAAAAAAAAACCAACATTCTAGTTATAAATGACGTACGTGAGAACAAAAGTCTCTTCAAGGCAATGGAAAAAAGAAGAGTGAAACGTCTTGGGCATATCACAAGGCACAACGACTTCATTACAAATATATTTGAAGGTAAGATACTTGGGCACAGGGGAAGAGGAAGGCCTAGAAAATCCTATTTTGAAGACATCAAGCATCTTATGGATTTCGGTGAGTAAAGTAATACGAAAAGGGCTGCTTCCGATAGAACACAATGGCTGCAACTACAAGGCGTGGCCTTTAGATTATGGTAATTAGACACTACAGTTCTTTTGAAACATGCCTTTTCACTGGCAAACAAAATTGGCCTAGAAAGTATATGAAGCTTGAATATAGGTATCTAACCCTAAAAAAGTCCGTCACCCAGGGGCTGCGTAAACTAAGCAGATTTCCCACATGAAAGTTTACAATAGATAACTCTACATACAGGTAACAGTTAACATCACCATGAATAGTAAGTGAATAAATACAAACGCTAATGAAAAATCTTTCAGTCAATTTTAACAAACTCCGACGGAAAGCTTCTGAACTGTAAACAAACAGATCTGCCAGCCGCTAAGAGCTGAACAAATAGATAGACATATTCTTCAACGGAATGAAAAACAATTACTGAAATATATATGAATATAACATATTAATTTTATTGAAAACTATTTACTATATCTAGAATTATAATTTATTTCCCTTAATGGAAATCAGCTATTGAGGCCGTACTCACGACGCAATTTTCGAAGATTTTCTTCAAAAACTTCACTTAGTAAGCAGGTTTTCTGCAACAACATTATTTTTTATCTAAACAAATTATTTATTATAGTGAAAACGACAAAAATATTTTTGTTTACAATATTGGATAATATATCATGTAAAACATTTATAATAAGGAATAAATATGTATTTAGAATATCAGGAAGTTCTCTAATTTATTATAATCAGTTAAACAGAAATTAATAATTTAGTTCCGATTAGTCAGTTTAGTATAAACGCTTATTAAGCTAAGTTAAGTGATATACTGAATAGTAGATCTTGCAAGTGGTTCTAAGCCAATGTTGTTCCGGGAATTTTGCGGAATAATTCACTTTCCCACGAACCTAATAGCGGAAATTAAGCTTTAAGGACAATTATCGGTCAGTTAATTAATTGCTCTGTAATAGCTCTACCCCCATGTTAGTTATCGCCTTCATCGAATAACAATTAACATCTCGTACAATCAGCGTTATCTGGGTAACCTGACATAGTAATTATATCCACTCTATAAACAGACCTTGCCGTGATAATAATCCGACCACCTATTGTTGCCGAAAATTATAGCTTCAATTATCCAAACACACATGCATTATCTGTTAATAGTTATAACTAGCTTCCCCGAATCGAGATTAAGCTATGTCAACGAATTTTATAAGTTCGGAAACTTTCTTTTCATATCTAAATTCAATCATAAACTCATCTCCGGCATTTAGAACCCAATGTATATAGTTCTCGCAATAAAACTAGAGATGTGTTATTCAGTGATAAAATAGCTTCATACACCCAACCGCAAAAAAAAACCGGACACTTCATTTTTGTCGTATTAAAAGCTACATGAAATTGCTTTTCAGCAATTTTCTTTATGTGGGTATTCTAGTTATTACAGAGAATTTAGAGTCTCCATTGAACTAATCCCTTCAGGATTAGTAAACAATTAGATAACACTCAGAATAGATTTATTTGTCGTGAAGTTGATCTATTCTAAACTGTAAGTAGTTTTTCGCCTATTTAAAAATATTTAATTATTAACCAACCATTTTCTTTAATTAATGTTTTATTTTTATTTCGGTCCAGAATAATGGGTCTTTCAAACATAGATGGAAGGCCGGAGCTTACGTTACATTGCCGAAACGCAATTTTTTTTTTTAAATGTTTTAATTTATCTTTTTATTTTTTTTTATTTTGTATTTTTTTGTAAATAATCAATAAAAATTATTCACTTTTGGCAGATTTTGTTTAAATAACCTATAGATTAACCAATTATTTTAATTAAGAAGATTAATATACATGTATATTAAGTATTTAACAAAATTATAAGACTAAATCTAAGTGTCCGGTTTTTTTTTGCGGTTGAGTATATTTATAATATTGTAACCTCTGTCTGTACATTGATTTTTTTTCTGGAAATGTCATGATACTTTTTCGTTTCACATGCCAAAGGCACGATATTCGCAATTTTTGGCATCGGTGTCTGTTTGTTTGTTACCTTTTCACGCCTAAACTACTGAACCGAATTTTATTAAACTTGATATGAATATTACTACTAACCCAACTTAGACTATTTGCTATACTAATATACTTCGAAACCAACAGAGAGTGGGTGTTATAAGGGAGGCCAGAAATGAAAAATTACGATATTCCATTTTCTATTGGACTTTCGTCAAAGTTGCACACAACATGAAGCAAGAAATGAGTTATTCAGTGATAAAATAGCTTAATTTGAGAATCTCATAAGGAGTGGGGCTTTCTAGATGCTGGAAAATCAAAAACACAACTACCTCCATTAATATTCCTAAAATATAAAATGCATGCGGCAACAATTGTAACACATGACTATTCACAAGAATGATTATTTGAGATTTATTGGCATATAATAACGGAGAAATTTTCTTCTCTATTCCGCAAAACTTCACGTATTCCAATTCCAGTGGCCCAGTTTAGTTATGACAAAAAACAAAAAAAAAAAAGTCATACTGGAAGGAGCTGCGTAAACTGAGCAGATTTCCCAAGTATAACATCCTTTTGATCTCATCTCACCACATATTGTCTATTTCCACTGATAACTCCCCTCTTCCTCTAAACCCCACGCCGTTCCTGGTCCGAATTCAGCCATTAACTACGTTAGTAGTGAATGAGGTCATTAAATATCAAATATGGTATAGATCAAATAAACATTTTCTAGTTGAAAAGGAAAAATCTTAAATTATGTCGCCAATAGACAACATATTTGCATGTACTTCCCACAGTAAAAGTTCAATGAAAAAAATATCTCGTATTTACTTTACACGATGCTCCATGGTACATGATATAACAGCTTAGCTTTAAAATTTCATTAGTAGGAGTGGGGGTTTCCTCAATACCGAAAACTAAACAACCCAAAATCCTCGGTTAATATTCACGATAGACAAAATATGCGTAGAATGACATATATGGGAAATTGTATCTGCAATAAGGTTAGTTCTATATAATTTTTCGTTCCGCGTATTAATAGTAGTGATATTTCAAGTTTTCGAATTCCCCGGTTCGATTTTAGCCGTGAGGGAACTGGATATATAATTTTGAATGGAACGCTTATATCACGAGCATGAGTTATTAAACAAAAATTGCGACCGCTAGAGCGGTAACAGACAAGTGCGTGTATATTTAATTTTTAAAGACATCGTTTTCGTTATCTAATATGTAGGATGGAAGGATATTTGGCGAAATATTTTCAAAATCACGTCATGAGTACAACCCCAATAACTGATTTCCCTTAAGTGCTATCTATCAAAAAGTCAGTCAAGTAGGGGTTGCATAAACTAAGCAGTTTCCCATGAGTTGTGCAAGCTGCAGATCTGACACAAACTATTTTTATTTTTAGCAGATTTCCCTTACTATACGTCGGATCGAAAAATTGTATAAAACCAATCTTATTGCAAATTAAATGTACTATAAATATTGTTATATACATTTATTCTCTATCCTGAATATTAACCGAGATATTTGCATTTTTATTAAGTGTAACGGACGAGCTATGGTTCCCGCCGAAAGTTAGTTCAGCCGTTTCCGTAACTGATCGGCACTCGTATGGAGATTTCTCTATTGTATAACTTTACGTGGGAAATCTGCTTAGTTTACGCAGCCCCTGCGTGACGGACTTTTCCCTCTAGTCGGAAGCTTATGTAAACAACGTGAAATTCAAGCCACGGGTATATGTCGTTTAGTGGCTCAGATGCTCTATGTTAAAACCTCATTACTTGGAGTGCATAACGCCTCCTCCTCCCCCATCCTTTTCAAACAGTCATAGTAATACTTGAATGATGGAAGTTTGTTATTTGGAGAGAAAAAAAGACGTCCAATACTTCACAAATTTTTATTTCAGCGCTAAGCGCTTTTGAAGCGATCCATCCATCTTCAGAATGTGAAACATGAGATTTTTCTTCACTTCCAACAAGACTGCTGTAAACAGTATGGCTGGTCAGGCTTCAGTTGGGCTATCAACATACCACACTATCAGAGACAGCACGTTCAGAAAAATCTCAAGTATGACACTCTGAAGATGGAGACAATGGTCTTCGAAAACGCCTAGCGCTGAAATAACAATTTGTGAAGAATTGGACGTTTTTTTCTCTCTCCGAGTACACAATATTCTTCACTTCCAACAACACTGCTGTGAAAAAGAAGTTTGTTATGTATTGGCGTGTTGCTTATAACACATGAGTTGGTGGGGGGTTTACTGAGGGCTGGAAATTAAAATATGAGAATATCTTGGTTAATATTTAATATAGTGAAAAATATATTTAACACCATTTATGGGAAATTACATTTGAAGTAAGATTTCTTATATACAATTTTTCCACCAGACGGATAATAACCAAGATATTTCGAATTTTCGAAATTCCTCCCTCAATCCCCCCCCATCCCCAGACCTATTTAAGCCATTAACCGAAAATTGCTACCACTACTAAGGTGGTAACAGGTACTTCTCTCTCTCTCTCTCTCTCTCTCTCTCTCTATATATATATATATAATGTTGAATGGACTTCATTTTCGTTCTCAAAATGAGGCACGTTCAAAATTATATATGTGTGTGTGTGTGTGTGTGTGTGTGTGTGTGTTAACCCTCTAGCGGTCGCAATTTTTTTTGTTTTGTTCGTTACCAAATATTTAATCCTTTTATGTTATAAGGAAGGTCAAGGTGGTCCGAAATATCTCCTTTATTTTACTTCGGTTTGAAAAATTGTATAGAACTAATCTTATTGCAAATTAAATGTGCTATAAATATTATTGTGGGCAATTATTCTCTATGTTGAATGTTAACCGAGATATTTGCACTTTTCAGTTTCCAGCATTCAGCAAACCCCCACTCCTACTAAAATTACATATATACTGTTACACAATAAACCACTTTATTCGGAACTTAAATACCAAATATTGTTTTCAAGAGACATTTATTATACGAAATACATGCAAATACGTTCTGTTGGTTCCCTCCCCCCCCCCCTGTATTTAGTCCTTGGACTACTAAAATTCGAGTGATTCAGATAATAATTATTCTGATTCATTATAAATTATAAGTATTAGATATAGTAAATAGTTTTCAATAAAATTAATATGTATATTCAGATACATTTCAGTAATTGTTTTTCTTTCCTGCGATGAATATTTCGATCTATTTGTTCATCTCTTAGCAGTAGGCAGATCTGTTTGTTTTCAGTTCAGACGCTTTCCGTTGGGATGTTATTAAAATAGACAAAGATTTCTCATTACCTTTTGTATTTATTTACTTAATATTCACGGTGGTTTTAAGTGTTACGAGTGTGGGGGTTTGTCAATTACAAAACTTCACGAGGGAAGTCTGCTTAGTCTACGCAGCCCCTGCGTGACGGACTTTCTCTTCATTCAAACTAGCTGCGTATTGATCAGGCTATTCTGGAATGGCGCGACCTTAATTTAATTTGATTGTAACTAAAACAGAGTTGTCGGTAGGGGGTGAGAAGACACGGTGCCCCCTTGTACCAGCTTCTTTCAACCCTCCTTTTACTCCAAGGTGACCTCCTGTCCATTAAACGTTCTTCCTCTCTTCCAGGAAATTAGTCGGCTTAATTATTTAGATCAAACTACGAAAAGTCCGTCAGGCAGAGGATGCCTAGACAAAGCAGCTTTCCCACGTATTTGCATTTATCTCTAAAAGTAAAAGTTCATTGAGAACAATATTTGGTATTTATGTTTCGAATGATGTGCTTCATAATACAAGACTTATTGTTATCATGACATGAGTAGGAGGGGGGCGGGGGTGGTTACTAAAGGCCGAAAACTATAAGAGGCTAATATCTCGGTTAATAATCAAGATAGTCAAAATACGTACTTAACAACATTTATAGAACATGACATTCGCAATAAGTTTGGTCCTATACAATGTTTCCGTCCGAAGGATAACAACGGAGATATTATGAATTATTGAAATTCCTACCCCCTAAACCCCACAACCCCCCTCCCCTCCCCACGTGTCGGATTTCAGCCATTAAGGCACTTGATCTTTCTTTTCCATGAATGGATTAAATATCGAGTTTGGTAATTATTAAAATAAAATTGCGACCGCTAAAGCTGTATCAGACATATATACACACACACACACACACACACACACACACACACACACAATTTTGAACGGATCTCCTTTTCGTCATCGACTAGGATCGAGGATCATTTGAAGAAAATTTTGGAGTGCAACCCCAATAGGTGATTTCCCTTAAGGGAAATCTGCTTAAAGTCATATCCTAGGAAAAACCGGAGATTAATCCACGGAAAACATTTTAAAATAATACTGTTAAGGTCTTCGGGTATTGACCGTGTCTGCATTTTAGTTGTAGGTTTCGCTAGACATGCTTCTAGCTTCCTCAGGGCTATCTCTGAGACTCCCTAGGGCTAGAAGCATGTCTAGCGAAACGTTGGCAACTAAAATGCAGACACGGTCAATACCCGAAGACCTTAACAGTTTATTTTAAAATAAGTTCATTTGCTTATAAATATTTCAACTTATTGTTTTTACACAATACAATATACATAAGTTTGCATAGATTATCCATTTATCTTTTTTTTTCACTAGTTCTGTCAAATTCCTCCTGATGGTAATCCGCTATCGAGGTTGTACTCATGACGCGATTTTCGTACTCTTCAACAATCCATCGATTTTATCTAAGGGATAAAGAAAATATGATCTCTCGAACTGTAAAATATTATAGAACCAATCGGTTGATATTTTCTCTAATATTAATATTAACCGAGATATTTGGATTTTTTACCACTCCTACTTGTGTCATGATAAAATAAGTTGTTATAACAAGATCCTTTTTATTCTAATCTTAAATACTAAATATTGTTTATATTCGACCTATATTATGCGAGATACGTCAAATTCGTTGTGCGATGACGTTACCAATTAAAAAAGTTGATAAGATCTATACCATACTTCATATTTAATCGTTTCAGTCAACACTGAAGATCATATTTGTTATTGGTAGAATCGGACAAAGAAAACGGGGAAGAGGTTTAGGGAGGGGGTTGAAAGTTCAAAATATTTAAGTTATTATGAGTCATCTCTAAAAATGTTATAGAACCAGTCTTGTTGGAATATTGATGTTCTCTCTACATTTGTTGCTGTGTTCATTTTTTGTAGCTCAAATACGTTATTAAGCGAGTAATTTGTACTTTCTCGTTTTTCAGTCCGAATATGTGGTGGTCAGATTAAATCACTTAAGTGGACACCAGCAAGTAGGAAATCTATTTAAGGGAAATCCGCTATTGAGGTCGTACTCACGACGCGATTTTCGAAATGCTTCTTCAAATATCTATCGATTTTACCTTGGAGATGACAAAAATAAGGTCCGTTCAAAATTGTATATTTTTGTCTGTTACCGCTCTAGCGGTCGCAATTATTGTTTGATCGATACCAAACTGGATATTTTGTCGTTTTATGTAAAAAGAAAGATCAAGTTCGTTAACGGTTGAAATCAAGAGGGAGAGGGGGTGAATTTTGAAAATTCGAAATATCTCCGTTACTATACTTCCTACTAAATAAGGGTATAAAATCAATCTTATTCCAAAAAGTCCGTCACGCAGGAGCTGCGTAAACTAAGCAGATTTCCCACGTATAATAGAGGAATCTCTATACGAGAGCCGAACAGTTAGGGCCGAACTAGCTTTTGGCCTGAAACGTTCGTTATCGGCTCACATTTAATAAAAATGCAAATATATCGGTTAATATTGAAGTTAGAGAATAAATGTATAGAACAATATTTATAGTAAATTTAATTTGCAATAAGATTGGTTCTATACCATTTTTTGATCCGACGTATGGTAACGGAGATATTACGAATTTACAAAAAACCTCCCCTCTAAACCCCCCCCTCCCATTGGTCCGATTTCAGCCGTTAACGAACTTGATCTTTCTTTTTTCATAAAACGACTAAATATCAACTTTGGTAACGATAGAGCGACTAGAGCGGTAACAGACAAATATATATATATATATATATATATATATATATATATATATATATATATATATATATACAGTTTTGAACGGACCTCATTTTCGTCATCTCCTGGGTAGAATGGATGGACATTTGAAGAAAAATTTCGAAAATCGTGTCATGAGTACAACCTCAATAGCTGATTTCCCTGAAAGGAAATCTGCTAATAAAATTTACTGTAAATATTGTTATATACATTTATTCCTTATCTTGAATATTAACCGTGATAATTTCAGTTTTCAGCCTTCAGCAAAGCCCCACTTCTGCTCATATAACATAAACAATACTCCGCTATATAATAAACCACATTATCTGCAGCTTAAATACCAAATATTGTTTTCAAGAGACATTTATTATACATGCAAATATGTTCTGGTGGCCCCCTCCCCGTGTAAAGTTTTTGGACTACTTAAATTTCATTGATTGAGATAAACATTATTCTGACTCATTATAAATTACAGTACAGAGTTATATTCAGATATATTTGAGCAATTGTTTTTCTTTCAGGTGAAAAGTTGGCAGAACTGATTGTTTACATTTCAGACGGTTCCCGTCGGGAGGTTTCTTATTACCGTTTGTATTTATTCACTTAACATTCACGGAGGTGTTGTATTACCATTATGTAGATTTATCAATTGTTAAACTTCACGTGGGACTTCAGTATCTTCATTATTAACTGACATATTTGCATTTTTTTAGTTTTCGGTCCTGAGTAAACCCTCACTCCTACCCATATCATATTAACAATATTCTATTATGTTATGAAGCATTTTATTTGAAGTTCAAATACCAAATATTGTTCTCATTGAACTTTTACGTTTTGAGATAAATGCAAATACGTGGCGCACGAGGGAAATGTGCTTAGTTAACGCAGCCCCTGCGTGACGGACTTTTTCAGACATTTTCTGGCCACAGATAAGGCCCAATATACGAGTCAATTCAAACAAGCGGATTTAATAGGGATTATCTCCTCTTCTCTATACACCTTTGGGAAAACAGTTCTGAATCGGTCTTTATTCCTGGGCCGCTATCGCTTTTTATTACGGGCCTCTAAATCTCTCTTCTAACTTAATGGAGACATTTAGGACGGGGCGCTGACTACAACTTATCCAACTCCTCAGGTTAATTTCCTGCGAGACACATAAATTATTAAAATTTATGAGGCCTAGACCCTTGCTTTCTAGGTAAAAAGACCATCACGCAGGGGCTGCGTAAATTAAGCAGATTTCCCACGTGCTGGTATGTCTCACCTCACCATATATTCGGACTGAAAACAAGAAAGTACAGCAATTGTAAAACACCAATATTTGAACAGTTTGGTCCTGTAACATTTTTCGACCAGACTCATAATAACGCCAATATTTTGAGTTTTCGAATCCCCCTCTTTTTACCACACCCCCAGTCCGATTTGTTCCAATAAGAAATATGATATTTATCGTTGACTGAAACGCTTAAATATCGAGTATGATGTACAATATATATATTGTAAAATAAACATTATAATTAAAGTAACGTTAAACCTGTATCTCACATAACAAAGGTCTAATTAAATCAATATACTCCCCAATGCGAGTACAGTCATTATTCATCTTCATTATTACTCCCTTTTTTAAGGGCCATTATAAAAACTATTTTCTGTGTTTTATGGATAAATATATAGTACTCACGGATATAATTAATATAATTTAAATCTAGATTAACCTATACTTTAATACATTATTTCATATACACTATAGCTAACACTTGGTGAGAATAATGATGAATTTTGCTGCATCATTTGCTAAAAATTAAAGTTTTTGGAAGTCTGCCAGACTAAGCCACATGCGTGAATGGCACACAAATGCCGTCATCTCATATTCCATTATATTTCCCTTAAGGAAAGTCAGCTATTGAGGTAGCACTCATGACGTGATCTTCCATAAAATTACTCAGAGATGACAAAAATGAGGTCCGTTCAAAATTATATATATGCCTGTTAACGCTCTAGCGGTCGCAATTTTGGTTTGATCGTTACCAAACTGGATATTTAATCCTATTTCAAGTTCGTTAATGGCAGAAACCTGACAAATGGGAGGGGGAGATTTTTGAAATAACGCCGTTATTATTAGTCGGATCGAAAAAGTGCGCATAAACAACCTTATTATCAATTAAATTATCTATAAATGTTATATACATATTTTCTCTATCATGAATATTAACCGAGATGTTTGCATTTTTTAGTTTTCAGCCTTTAGTAAACCCCCACTCCTACTCATGTCTTAATAATAATAAGCTGTTACATCTTGAACCACTTTATTCTAAGGTTATGTACCAAATATTGACCTTTATTATGAGAGATACACGCAAGTTTGTTTTGCGAAGACTTCATCATTTAAGATTATGTTCTGATTCGAAAATGTTTATTTGATCTATACCATACTCCATATTTATCCTTTTCTGTCAATACTTAAGATCATAATCGTTATTTGCTGAAATAGGACATGGGATCAAATTTAACTAGTGTATGGCGGAATTTCAACTAAATGAAAACTTCAAATGATCATTCACATCATTTTTATTTCTCAACTAGTTTCGCGTTCATTTGACGCCTCAACAGGAGAAGTTCTACTACACAAAGGAACTAAACTAACGGCTACATCTTTCTCTAGGACCTTCCACTAGGCGAACCAGTCGGACAACGGCTTACAAACTAAGGCGGGTCAAGTCAGTAGCTTTATATCAATACGTCAGGAAATAAAAATTTATCGATTATCCCTAATGAAGTGTAGTCTAAATCGTAAACGAGAAAATTATTATTAACTAACTGTCACTTTAAAGTTTCTCATAAATTAGAACGATATAAAATATGTATATCATTTTGTGAAGAGTTTAAAGAAGAGGTAAAATGCATAATCATAGATATGTTTAGAAAGGGACATAATACGTCCCATTATAAAACCATGCAAATAATGTTGCAATAGCTTGGATTGCCTAAAACTGTTGACATTTTTTATTGTTTTTTTTTATTTAATTGAGCGTTTCTAATAAATTAAAATATATATAATTCACATGTTTTATTTCTGTTTTCCTCTTGGTCACTCTTTTTCTATTTTTATATGTGCATATTCTCTTTTATCCTCCTCTTGCTTAAATTTCTTTCTTTTTCTATTGTACTTACATTTTCAAAATCAAATTTATCGTTGTATTTAATCGCGTGGTCGTCTAGGGACGTACTATTATCTAAGTCCTTATCATCTACGTTTATCACGTGTTGTCTGATTCTTCTTTTGAGTAATTGTGATGATTCCCCTACATGACTTTTATTGCAATCCAAACAGTTTATTTTGTATACGTTATATTTGGTATCTACATTAAAATTGTCTTATATATGGCTTATATTTTTTACTCTTTTTTAATATTTCCAAGTGATTTGCCCGATATCTTTACATATGAATGTAATCTTCCTGGGTACTATAGGGTTGTAATTCAATGTACAGGACATTTTCCTTTCACTATATTCTTTATTTGTAAAATTAGTATTCTTTTGGTTGCCTATATGTATATATGTATGCATGGAGTAGTTAAGTAAAGTTAAATAGGTCATATTCTCACAAAGTTTAATTTACACAGGAAGGGCTACTGGCGCCTGTGTGCAAAAATGATTTTGGCGCCCCTTAAGGCATTTTGAATTATCTTTTTTTTATGGTAGGTAGGTACATGAAATAAAGCAAAGAACTGACTTTAAAAGTCATATTTGTTTGTAGACTAAAATATTAAAATGAAATAAACAGAATGAAATCTAAATTTTTTTTTGGCCCTTGGTTTTGGCGCCCATAAAGGATGGCGCCCGTGCGCATTGCACACATTGCACATATGGTAGCGGGGGCCCTGCCAACAATTGTAGGGCTTTAGTTTACCAACAACAAGATTGATTGCTTAACATTTCTTGATATAACGGGAAAAGCCTGTGACATAAAAACTTATATTTTACCCCCTCCCATCTCCGTATTTCGCAAAAGGTCAAATATCGAGATTTATAACGATTAATTATAAATTGTAACCATGAGGTTGTTTTGTGACAAATGCACACACCCACGAATATGTATACATAGATATATATGTACACAGCTGTTGTAAAGGAAGTATATAGGTCTGACAACCCCTGAGAATGACTTAGGATTTTGACTCTCCTAGATCCCGGCCACAGGCACTGGTGGACGGACCATTACTCTCCCCCTTCCCCATATAATATTGCCTCCTTGTTTAATGGTAATCCTATGCTAGTTAATGACTCTCTACGTAATTGTCTGATCAATAATCCCTCGAATATCGCATGAAGGGCGGTTTAAGTTCTCTAAAGTGAACTAATATATATATATATATATATATATATATATATATATATATATGAATGAACGGTTATGGTTTTGTCACCTTCTATGTACGATTGATGGTTATTGTAGAAATATTATTATTATTTATTGACGTCCACTATTTGCTACTGTTGCTAATTGGGACGGGTTATCTACAAGCAACCTAACACCCTTTTCTAGCCAGGGTGGGAATAAGGATTTTATTTAATGGATTCGTCACTAAATAAATTCCTTATGTCCAGACGGGAATTGAACTCGCCGCTCTAGGCTAACCATGTGTGATTAAAGGCACCTGGCTAGGATATTAGAGAAATTGAATCCTGAACCAAGTCATGAAACCTCAATTGAGAAACATTTCTAAAATAGACAATTCAATGGACAAAAACCTTCTAGAATAAAAAAACAGTACGTTATAAATATTTTCTCCAAGTATGGGGTTCACTAAAAGCACCCATTCATTAAAAGACATGAGTTCTATTTTCAAGTTCTTTAGGTCTATAAACCTTTAATAATCATAAGAAAAGTAGGCATATTTCTACTATTTTCATAATTTTAAATACTCTAATAACAGCTCTTTAAAGATTGAATGTTGAGACAGTATTAAGGAGCTATGATATTTATCTAGGAAGAATATATGAACTCGTATGTACGGAGTGGTATAATAATTGGTAAGTTATGAGTAATTTATTTTTTAATACTCCTGATCTGATTTCACCATACCTTTTCTATTTTCAAATAAAAATCCGACAAGTAGTAGTGGGCGGTCAATAAAATCTTAATTGACGAAGTCATCACACAATGTACTTGAATCTATCCCATCTCATAAATATTTGTTGTCTATTTTACCTGCAATCATATTTAGATATATATATATATATATATATATAACAAATTTTGTACTTGTTAATGTTATTAGCTCGTAAGATCACTTAAATTTGTTAATTTTTAAAATAATCTAGTATTCACTAAGTTGCAATATGACAGCCTACTCTTAGTCAATTGCATTTATAAGCAATCTTCTACTTAAATAGAAAATCATATTTTATGTTTCTTTTTGTAATATTGTAGTGGTCAGAAGGAACACTATAAATTATTTTGTAAATGTATTGTTACTCAATAAAGAATAATTATATTAAAAAAAAGTAAAGATACGTTGAAAACAATTTTGGGTCTTTAAAAACATGTATTCAGATGTTTCATGAAATATTCACTTAAAAGTAAAAGTGCGTTTGACTAAATGACTCAAGGCTGATAATTAAAAAAATACAAAAGTCTCTGTTAATATTCAAGACAGAGAAAAAGGGTATAGAATAACATTTATAGAAATCACATTTACAACAAGATTGGTTACATATGATTATCCATACTAATGAACATATTTTGAATTCAGATTTAAGCCGTTAACGAACTTCATCTTTAGTTTTACATAAAACGCCCATAAATCGAGTTTGCTAAGAATCAGACAAAAATTGCGACTGCTAGGGTGTTAGCAGGCAAATATATACACTCAACCGCAAAAAAAACCGGACACTTCATATTTGTCGTATTAAAAGCTATCTTTCAGCAATGTGTTTCTTTGTGTGGGTATTCTAGTTATTACAGAGAATGTAGAGTCTAAGTCCAATGAACTAATCCCTTCAGGATTAGTAAACAATTAGATAAAACTCAGATTAGATTTATTTGTCGTGAAGTAGATCTATTCTAAACTGTAAGTAGTTTTTCGCACATTTAAACATCTTTAACCAAGCATTTTCCTTAATTAATGTTTCGTTTTTATTTCGGTCCAGAATAATGGGTCAAACTTAGATGGAAGGCCGGAGCTTACGTTACATTGCCAAACGCTTGGGGTAGGGAAGTCTACCATTCACTGTAATAAAAATGAAGAATATTTTTTTTTTTAAATGTGTTAATTTATCTTTCTTTTTTTATTTTGTATTTTTTTGTAAACAATCAATAAAAATTATTCACTTTTGGTTGATTTTGTTTAAATAACCTATAGATTAACCAATTATTTTAATTAAAAAAGATTAATATACATATATATTAAGTATTTAACAAAATTATAAGACTAAATCTAAATGTCCAGTTTTTTTTGCGGTTGAGTTTATATATATATTTTTTTTCTTTTTTTCTTCATAGAGCTAATAGGTAGGCTCAATGGAGATTTTGAGACATTTTTCGAAAATTGCGTCCTGAGTACAATCTCAATAGTTGATTTTCCTTATGGTAACGTCTACAAATTACTTATGGTCTATTATTATTTATGGTACAGACCCCTTGCATATCGCCCAAGCGGCCTTAGTACCGCCAAAGATGCCGGCGCTAAGAAAATGTTAATATATTCCGTATGTTCCTCTTGATGTAATAATTTTAACAACAAAACATCATGTATCTCCGATCTCTTAATGCGATTCTGGTTTGAAATATTTCTCTGAAGAAAAAAATTCGAAAAATGTTATAGAATCCAAATGTTTGTTTTCACAAAAGTCGTTGGAATGATATTGAAGATACGTTGGCCTTAATATTTTCTTTGCAGAACTTATATCTCCTGGAGCTGTGTACCGAAGCTTTGGAAACGGGAGGAGAGTCCGAGAGCAGCTTGTATAGAAAAATAGTAGTGGCCTGCTATCTAGCGGCAACTCCTTGAACTTACTCCACATACCCACTCCAACTGAGCTTTATTCCAGAGAAACAAAAATTCATATTACACACTTATTTTACCATAACGTATAAAACAAATTAATGAGTATTCAGGAGTACTTTTAATATATTATATCCAAATCCAAATGCGCTGTGTTTCTAAGCATAATTACTTCAAATTGATATGATTGAAATCATGACAGTCTGTAGCATTTAATTTAAGAGAACTTTGCTAATCCAAAATGGCCAGATTGTTATTATATTTTATAAAGAAAAAATACTTATTTAACGGTGTAAGAAGTTCCTAATTTAAAGAGGAGAATGCAATTATTTCATTGCTTAAAATAAATTGCATTGCTTAGGAAATGTTTTCTCCAATAATTTATAAATTTAAATAGGCAGTAGAACAATAACTGTATCAATATAGTAAAGACAATGAATTTCATAATAATGATTTACTTTTTTTATCAATGTCATTAATATAAATTTCATTTGTTATTTTTTTCAGAAGTGATTGATGTATTAGTTTGTGTTTTGAATAGAATATTTTATTCTTTTATATATTGAGGTGTATTATTTACATTAATATTATTTAATATCTATTAACACAATATTTAATAAGAAATATATCATAACTCAATTTTTTAAAAAAATATTAAGATCATTTTCATTAAACCAATCTAATGAACTTCAGTAAGAAAAAAATTCTCCTCTAAATAAATCTCTACAGTTTATGATGAAAATTAGCTCCTTTGAAATATACGTAAGAATAATTATATTTACTCTGGATTTGGGCTGGCTGGTGGAGGTCCATCGTCAACGGAAGGATCAAAAAGGTCAAACACCTCCACTCTTAATATTTCTTTATTACAGGCAAAGTACTTTCGGGGCGAACCGTCCCATCATCAGTGCTCTGTGACACAACATTTATACTTTCAAAAACATGTAATATATATATGAATAAATAAATAAATAAATATATATATAAAAGTCAACAAAGGTAGTCGAATATTAAAAAACAAACAAATATATATAAAACGCAATGCTACACTTATGACTAGAACGTCATAAGTGCCGTTAGATATGGCAATAGCTACGACACAAAGTGAGCGTTCAACTGCTTTAAAAAAGTCCGTCACGCAGGGGCTGCGTAAACTAAGCAGATTTCCCATGTGAAGTTTTACAATATAGAAATCCGCCTAATAACAACAGTAGTAGTAAGGAATCTCTAAAACTATTCACGAGGGACGAACAGTTACCGAAACGGCCCGCCCTAGCTCTCAGCGGAGAGTGCCGAACGTAGCCGACTCCTGCCGACCACACACATGCATACAAATGCAAATATCTCGGTTAATATTCAAGATACAGAATAAATGTATAAAACAATATTTATAGTAAATTTAATTTGCAATAAGATTGATTCTATACAATTTTTCGATCCGACGCATAATAACGGAGATATTTCGAATTTTCAAAAATCACCCCTCGAATCCCCCCTCCCACTGGTCCGATTTCAGCCATTAACGAACTTGATCTTTCTTTTTACGTAAAACTCTTAAATATGAAGTTTGGTAACGATCAAACAAAAATTGCGACCACTTGAGTGTTAACAGACAAATATAAATATATATATATATATATATATATATATATATATATATATATATATATATATATAATTTTGAACGGACCTCATTTTCGTCATCTCCTGGGTAGGATCGATGGACATTTGAGGAAATTTTTCAAAACTTCCGTCATGATTACGACCTCAATAGCTGATTTCCCTTACGGGAAATCTGCTAATATACACATATCCTTCCTTTGTACTTGTAGCTCTCGTTGAATTGAGTTATAGTCCGATCTGAATATAGGTCTATATTGACATAAATGAAATCTCCCTCAAGGGAAATCAGCTATTGAGGTTGTTCTCATGGCGGGATTTTCAAAAAAAAAAAAAAAATGTAAAATGTCATTCGATCCTACCCAGGAGATTACGAAAAAGTCTGTCACGCAGGGGCTGCATAAACTAAGCAGATTTCACTTGTTAAGTTTTACAATAGATATATCTATATACTGGCAACACATAGCACCACCGTGAATAATGAATGAATAAATACAAATGGTTATGAGAAATCTTTCAGTCAATTTTAATAACCTCCAACGGACAGCGTCTGAATTGTATACAAACAATGCAAACCTCTCAAAGCTGAACAGATAGATAGAAATATTCTTCAACGGAAAGAAAAACAATTATTGAAATATGTCTGAATACAATATACTAATTTTATTGAAAACTATTTACAATATCTAGTACTGTAATTTATAATGAATCAGAATAATTTTTATCTCAATCACTCAAATTTTAGTAATCCAAGAAGAATTGAAGGCGTGGAAGGGGGGGGGGGTCGATCGACATAACGTATTTGCATGTATCTCGTATAATAAAGGCCTCTTGAAAAAAATGTTTGGTATTTAAGCTTGGAATAATGTGGTTTATTATATAAAAGAGTATTTTTTATGTGACAAGAGTAGAAGTGGGGGTTTGCTGAAGGCTAATAAATAAAAAATGCACATACCTCGGTTACTATTCAAGATAGTGAATAAATGAATATTAC
The DNA here is from genome assembly GCA_019009955.1 of Riptortus pedestris. Taxonomy (NCBI): domain Eukaryota; kingdom Metazoa; phylum Arthropoda; class Insecta; order Hemiptera; family Alydidae; genus Riptortus; species Riptortus pedestris. The sequence goes on along the minus strand of CM032233.1, from coordinate 113,571,291 downwards.
AATATTTACAGCACAGTCAATTTTCAAATTAAGATTAGCTGTATACAATTTTTCAATTCGACTTATATTAACAGAGATATTTTGAATTTTATATTACATATTTTAACTTTCATCCAACTCGCCTAGTTGCGGCTGCTCCTGTATACATAAATATAAACGCCTACAGAGGAAAGGATGTACAGCTGAACTCGATAAAAATAAAACCTCCAGCAATATCAACATTATGATAGTTAACTTTTCTGAAGTATTTCCGTACATAAGTAAACTAATGTGATGCTCCTCTCCGCGACCGACGACAGCACTGCTTCACTCTGGCTTTCTCAGGGATTTATCTTGTGTCCTGCCTACCAACACTAAACCGTTTCGGCCCTGGAGGTCCATCGGAACCTTAACACGTCGTGTAGTACGTTTCAAAAGTAGAATACATTCTTTTGGACATTTTTGCTAGACGCAATGCCAGTTGAATTACCCACCTCAAATGATAACCAGTAGTGTTACCTGCCTGGTATGATAACTGGTAGTGATGCCTGCCTGGTATGATAATAGCTAGTGTTACCTGCCTGGTATGATAATAGGTAGTGTTACCTGAACGGTATGATAACCGATACTGTTACCTGTCTGGTATGATAACAGGTAGTGTTACCTCCCTGAAGTGATAGCAGCTAGTGTTGCCTCCCTGAAGTGATATCAGCTAGTCTTGCCTCCCTGAAGTGATAGCAGCTAGTGTTGCCTGCCTGAAGTGATAGCAGCTAGTGTTACCTGCCTCAAGTGATAGCAGCTAGTGTTGCCTCCTTGAAGTGATAGCAGCTAGTGTTGCCTCCCTCAAGTAATAGCAGCTAGTGTTGCCACCCTGAAGTGATAGCAGCTAGTGTTACCTCCCTGAAGTGATAGCAGCTAGTGTTACCCCCCTGAAGTGATACCAGCTAGTGTTACCTGCCTGGTATGATAACAGGTACTGTTACCTCCCTCAAGTAATAGCAGCTAGTGTTGCCTCTCTGAAGTGATAGCAGCTAGTGTTGCCTGCCTGAAGTGATAGCAGCTAGTGTTACCTCCCTGAAGTGATAGCAGCTAGTGTTACCTGCCTGGTATGATAACAGGTCCTGTTACCCCCCTGAAGTGATAGCAGCTAGTGTTACCTCCCTGAAGTAATAGCAGCTAGTGTTACCCCCCTGAAGTGATAGCAGCTAGTGTTACCTCCCTGAAGTAATAGCAGCTACTGTTACCTCCCTGAAGTGATAGCAGCTAGTGTTGCCTGCCTGAAGTGATAGCAGCTAGTGTTACCTCCCTGAAGTAATAACAGCTAGTGTTACCCCCCTGAAGTGATAGCAGGTAGTGTTACCCCCCTGAAGTGATAGCGTCTAGTGTTACCTGCCTGGTATGATAACAGGTACTGTTGTCTCCCTGAAGTAATAACAGCTAGTGTTGCCTCCCTGAAGTGATAGCAGCTAGTGTTACCTCCCTGAAGTGATAGCAGCTAGTGTTGCCTGCCTGAAGTGATAGCAGCTAGTGTTACCCCCCCCCCCTGAAGAGATAGCAGCTAGTGTTACCTGCCTGAAGTGATAGCAGCTAGTGTTGCCTCCCGGAAGTAATAAACCCTTGTGTTACCCCCCCCCCCCTGAAGTGATAGCAGCTAGTGTTGCCTGCCTGAAGTGATAGCAGCTAGTGTTACCTCCCTGAAGTAATAACAGCTAGTGTTACCCCCCTGAAGTGATAGCAGGTAGTGTTACCGGCCTGTAGTGATAACAGGTAGTGTTACCTATTTGGTATGATAACTCGTAGTGTTGCCCCTCTGAAGTGATAGCAGCTAGTGTTACCTCCCTGAAGTGATAGCAGCTAGTGTTACCTCCCTGAAGTGATAGCAGCTAGTGTTGCCTCCCTGAAGTGATAGCAGCTAGTGTTACCTCCCTGAAGTGATAGCAGCTAGTGTTGCCTCCCTGAAGTGATAGCAACTAGTGTTACCTCCCTGAAGTGATAGCAGCTAGTGTTACCTCTCTGAAGTGATTACCTTAAGTGTTACCGCTCTGAAGTGATAACTGGTGGTGTTGCCTCCCTGAAGTGGTAACCGGTAGTGTTACCTCCCTGAAGTGATAGCATCTAGTGTGGCCTGCCTGAAGTGATAGCAGCTAGTGTTGCCTCCCTTAAGTAATAACAGCTAGTGTTACCCCCCCCCCCTGAAGTGATAGCAGCTAGTGTTACCTGCCTGAAGTGATAGCAGCTAGTGTTGCCTCCCTGAAGTAATAACAGCTAGTGTTACCCCCCCCTGAAGTGATAGCAGCTAGTGTTGCCTGCCTGAAGTGATAGCAGCTAGTGTTGCCTCCCTGAAGTAATAACAGCTAGTGTTACCCCCCCCCCCCTGAAGTGATAGCAGCTAGTGTTACCTGCCTGGTATGATAACAGGTACTGTTACCTCCCTGAAGTAATAACAGCTAGTGTTGCATCCCTGAAGTGATAGCAGCTAGTGTTACCTCCCTGAAGTGATAGAAGCTAGTGTTACCTCCCTGAAGTGATAGCAGCTAGTGTTGCCTGCCTGAAGTGATAGCAGCTAGTGTTACCTCCCTGAAGTGATAGCAGCTAGTGTTACCTCCCTGAAGTGATAACTGGTAGTATTACCTTCCTGAAGAGATAGCAGCTAGTGTTACCTCCCTTGTATGATAACCGGTGGTGATACCTCCCTGGAATAATAACCCGTACGTTATCTGCCTTCAGTGAGAACCCACAGTGTTACCTCCCTAAAGTGATAACTCGCAATGATAGCTCCCTGAAGTGATTACCCGCAGTATTAGCTCCCTGAAGTGATTACCCGCAGTGTTAGCTCCCTGAACTTATTACCCGCAGTGTTAGCTCCCTGAAGTGATTACCCACAGTGTTAGCTCCCTGAAATTATTACCCGCAGTGTTAGCTCCCTGAAGTGATTACCCGCAGTGTTAGCTCTCTGAAGTGATAACCGGTAGTGTTGCCTACCTGAAGTAATAGCTGGTAGTGTTGCCTCCCTGGTATGATAACAGGTAGTGTTGCCTCCCTGAGTGGTATCCGGTAATGTTACCTCCCTGAATTAATTATCTTCAGTGTTACCTCTCTGAAGTGATAGTCGGTAGTGTTGTCTACCTGAAGTAATAACCGGTAGTGTTGCCTGCCTGGTATGATAACCGGGAGTATCGCCTCCCTGGTATGATAACCGGTAGTGCGGCATCCCTGGTATGATAACCGGTAGTGTTGCCGCTCGGAAGTGGTAACCGGTAGTGCTGCCTCCCTGGTATGATAACAGGTAGTGTTGCCTCCCTGAGTGGTATCCGGTAGTGTTGCCTCCCTGAAGTGATTGCCGGCAGTGTTAGCTCCCTGAAGTGATTACCGGCAGTGTTAGCTCCCTGAAGTGATTGCCGGCAGTGTTAGCTCCCTGAAGTGATTGCCGGCAGTGTTAGCTCCCTGAAGGGATTGCCGGCAGTGTTAGCTCCCTGAAGGGATTGCCGGCAGTGTTAGCTCCCTGAAGTGATTGCCGGCAGTGTTAGCTCCCTGAAGTGATTGCCGGCAGTGTTAGCTCCCTGAAGGGATTGCCGGCAGTGTTAGCTCCCTGAAGCGATTGCCGGCAGTGTTAGCTCCCTGAAGTGATTGCCGGCAGTGTTAGCTCCCTGAAGTGATTACCGGCAGTGTTAGCTCCCTGAAGTGATTGCGGGCAGTGTTAGCTCCCTGAAGGGATTGCCGGCAGTGTTAGCTCCCTGAAGCGATTGCCGGCAGTGTTAGCTCCCTGAAGTGATTACCGGCAGTGTTAGCTCCCTGAAGTGATTACCGGCAGTGTTAGCTCCCTGAAGTGATTACCGGCAGTGTTAGCTCCCTGAAGTGATTGCCGACAGTGTTACCTCTCGGAAGTATGATAACCGGTAGTGTTGTCTCCCTGAATTGGTATCCGGTAGTGCTGCCTCCCCATTTTCACGTAGTTCTACTATGACTAACTGGGTAGAAGAAAAAAACTACTAAAGTATTAAGTGGGGCTTCTCACCGATGGTGAGTTGGTGACTACACAGCTAAAACATCGATCACATGACATTAAAAAAAAAGAAAAACGTCCGTCACGCAGGGGCTGTGTAAACTACGCAGATTTTCCACAAGGTTTTACAATTTAGAAGTCTGCCTACTAATAACGGTAGTTGTAACGAGTCTCTAAACCAATTTCACGAGCCCCGAACAGTTACGGAAACGGCCGAACTAGCTTTCGGAGGATTGTCCCGAATAGAACCGACTTCATCTAGTCTGTTATTACTCTTAATAAAAATGCAAATATCTCGGTTAATATTCAAGATAAAGAATAAATGTATATAACTATATTTATAGTAAATTTAATTTGCAAAAAGATTGGTTCTATACAATTTTTCGATTCGACGTAACGGAGATATTTCGACAATTCCCCCACTAACCCCCCCCCCCTCCCACTGGTCCGATTTCAGACATTAACGCAATTGAAATTAATGCAAATTTCTTAGTCTCCGGCTTTTAATTTTTTCAAAATTAAGTTTAAAAATGCCTTAAAAGTATGCCGAGGCGTCTTCAAGAAGTAATAAGGGCAAGAGGAGGAAACACGCGCTACTAAACGATGATCTTATTAATTTTTTCTGGAATAACAATGGTTCGTTTTTCAATTTTTTTTTTTCAACATTTTCTTACCCAATCACATTTTGATTTTAATTGTAAACACACATTTAATAATTGATAAAATGCTATTAAAGGTAAAAAAGATTATAAAATTTAATAAATACTAAGTATTATCTACAAAAACCATGTATTATATACAAATAAAACTTTTTTTACAAGTGGGTGGAATATATATATATATATATATATATATATATATATATATATATATATATATATATATGTGTGTGTGTGTGTGTGTATATAATTTTGAATGGACCTCATTTTCGTCATCTCCCGGGTAGGATTGATGGACATTTGAAGAAATGGTTTGAAAATCGCGTCATTATTACGACCTCAATAGCTGACTTCTCTGAAATCTGCTAAAAATGTGTAAAAGAAAAGTGACCAAACATTTTGTTTATTTAATTAGATAGGAGAACAAGGAAATCATGTGCTTCCCACATTACTTTTAGCAGATTTCCCTTAAGGGAAATCAGCTATTGAGGTTGTACTCATGACGGAATTTTCGACTTTTTTCTTCAAATGTCCATCGATCCTACCTAGGAGATGACGAAAATGTGGTCCGTTCAAATCTGTATATATATATTTATCTGTTACCGCTCTAGCGGTCGCAATTATTGTTTAATCGTTACCAAAATCGATATTTAGTCGTTTCATGTAAAAAGAAAGATCAAGTTCGTTAACGGCTGAAATCGGGCAAGGGGAAGGGGGGGGGTTTAGAGGGGAGGATTTTCGAAAATTCCAAATATCTCCGTTACCATAGGTTGAATCGAAAAATTGTATAGAACCAATCATTTTGCAAATTACATTTACTATAAATATTGTTATATAAATTTGTTCACTATCTTGAATATTAGCCGAGATATTTGCATTTTTCAGTTTTCAGCCATCAGCAAACCGCCACTTCTACTCATGTTACATAAACAATACTCTGCTACATAATAAATCACATTATTCGAAGTTTAAATACCAAAAATTGTATTCAAGAGACCTTTATTATACGAGATAGATGCAAATATGTCCTGGTGACCCCCCCCCCCCGTCTTAAGATTTTGGACTACTAAAATTTGATTGATTGAGATAACAATTATTCTGACTCATTATTAATTACAGTACCAGATGTAAAAAATAGTTCTCAATAAAATTAATATGTTATATTCAGTTATATTTCAGTAATTGTTTTTCTTTCCGGTGTGAGGCGGGTTGACCCGTTTGTATACATTTCTAAACTAACGCTTTCTATCGGCAGGTTATTGAAATTGGATGAAACATTTCTTATTACCGTTTGTATTTATTCTCGGTGGTGTTGTGTTAGCAGTATGTAGATTTATCTATTACTAAACTACACGAGGGAAATCTGCTTAGTTTACGCAGCCCCTGCGTGACGGACTTTTTTTTTAATAGGTGAAAGTTATGAATTTATTTTTAGTATTACTGCATACATTATTGTTAGTTTCTGGACGTCTTTGTATTTACTCAATCATAGTTTACTTATAAAGAAAATAAACAACGTAAAATAGAGACTTTTCAAAAGTTGTAAATGTCCATGTACCATCAATCAGTTGAAGAAATATTTTACATAAAGAAAACAATTAAAAAAAATAGAAACATTTTAGAAGCTAGATCTATGAATTTAGAGGAAGCTGTTAAGTTCAAAAAAGACTATTAAAATATGAACAATTATTCTGGAGGTAATTAATTATAATTATCGAAGACATGAAATAAAATGGATATTTGCATTTGAACATATCCCCACCATGCCTTATTAACCTGAAGTTTAATCTTTTAAATATTTTATATATGTAATAATTTTTTAGTTTATACATAAATTGTTTTAAATAAATTTATAAAAAATAATAAACTGAAGTAATTGGATTATCATAATTATTGGATTATTAAGAGCATTAACCATAATGTTACCCTCTTCCATAAAAATGTCTAAGTCACCAATAAGATGATGATAGACCAGTAAGATTGTTTCATTACTATAAAGGAGTATAAACAATTATTATTTTTAACTGTGTAATTAAAAAAGTCCGTCACGTAGTGGCTGTGTAAACTGAGCAGATTTCCCTCGTGAAGTTTAACAATTAGATAAATCTGCTGGTAACACAACACTACCATGTATGTAAAGTGAATAAATATAAACCATAATAAGAAACCTTCAGACGGGAAACATCTGAAATATAATAATATAAATCAAACAGTTCTTCCAACTTCTTACCGGAAAGAAAAACAATTACTGTAATATATTTGAATATAACGTATTAATTTGATTAAAAACTATTTACTATATCTAGCACTATAATTTATAATGAATCAGAAATTTTTTTATCTCAATCAATCAAATTTAAGTAGTCCAAAAACTTAAAAGGGGGGGGTCAGTAGAACATATTTGCAAGTATCTCGTACAATAAATGTCTCTTGAAAACAATATTAGGTATTTAAGCTTCGAATGATGTGGTTTATTACATAACCTGGTATTGTTTATGTGACATCAGTAGAAGTGGGGATTTGCTGAAAGCTGAAAACTGAAAAATGCAAGTATCTCTGTTAATATTCAAGTTAGAGAATACATGTACATAGAAATATTTATAGTAAATTTTATTTGCTATATGATTGATTTTATACATTTTTTCAATCCGGCGTATATTAACGGAGATATTTCAAATTTTCAAAATTCTCCCCCTTTAAACCCCCCCTCCCGCTGGTCCGATTTCAGCTGTTAACGAACTTGATCTTTATTTTTTAGAGCAGTAACACACGTTTATATATATAATTTTGAACGGACCTCATTTTCGTCATTTCCTGAATAGGAGCGATGGACATTTGAGGAAATTTTTTCGAAAATCGCGTCAAGGGTACGACCTCAATAGTAGATTTTCTTTAAGGGAAATCTGCTAAAACATTGATTTTCCCAGAAGAAGGCTGAAATGGTGAAAAATTGGACATATTAAAGAATTTTTGATGACAATGGAGATTTAATCCCATATCCCATCTAAAATATATAAAGTCTCAGCCTTCATAGAAGAATATATTAAAAAAAAAGAAAAAAAAGAAAAAGAAATGTTAAAATTTCGAAGGTGTATTACAATAAATATTATGATGGATAGAAATGCAGAAAGTCACTATTTGCCTTGCCCCACCAGACCTGTGAGAAATTCAGAATATAGCTAAGGGAGGAGATGAATATTAAGTGTCTTTGTATGCAGATGAATTGTATTGCTGATAAGATAAGGGAACAACTACAAGCACAGGGAATAATACATGAAAAAGAAGAAGTACTTGTTCACGCACTAAAATGAATAATATTGTTTCCCCAAGAGGGTCATTCCATGTCAGATCTATAAACTTTGATTTAAAATTTTACCTGGTCATTTTAGAATTTCCTAAAATTTTGTATTCTGGTGATGTACTAAGCATAACAAAAATATCGAATTTTATCTCAAACGATTTCCGAAATTTTTATTTGTTTTGCAAACTCTATTTATTATAGAGTTTAGTCCCACCCTGGCTAGAAAAGGGTGGTAACCTGTAGATAACCCGTCCCAATTAGCCTTACTTGCAAAAAGTCCGCAGAGGCTGCGTAATCTAAGCAGATTTCCCACGTGAAGTTTTACAATAGAGAAATCTGCCTGATAACAACAGTAGTAGTAAGGAATCTCTAAACCTATTCACGAGGGACGAACAGTTACGGAAACAGCCGTCGTACCTCTCGGCGGAAAGTCCCAAACAGCCGACTCCTACCGACCACACACACAATACAAATGCAAATATCTCGGTTAATATTCAAGATACAGAATAAATGTTTAGAACAATATTTATAGTAAATTTAATTTGCAATAAGATTGGTTCTATACAATTGTTTGATCCGACGTATGGTAACGGAGATATTTCGAATTTTCAAAAATCCCCTCTAAACCCCCCTCCCACTGGTCCGATTTCAGCCATTAACGAACTTGATCTGTCCTTTTGGATAAAACGTTTAAATATCGAGTTTGGTAACGAACAAACAAAAATTGCGACCGCTAGAGCGTTAACAGACATATATCTATATATATATATATATATATATATATATATATATATATATATATATATATATATATATAATTTTGAACGGACCACATTTTCGTCATCTCCTGGGTAGGATCCATGGACATTTGAAGAAATTTTTCGAAAATCGCGTCATGAGTACGACCTCAATAGCTGATTTCCCTTAAGGGAAATCTGCTAAAAGTGGAAGTTAATAAATAATTTAATTTGTCCCAATTAGGCTTATTTGCAAAAAGTGGACGTTAATAAATAATATTTATTATAACCTATAGTGTGTTACGTGTCATATGAAAGGCCGTGATCAACAGAGTAAAAAGTCCGTCACGCAGGGGCTGCGTAAACTAAGCAGATTTCCCACAGGATGGTTTACAACAGATAAATCTACATATTGTAAGTACATCGTGAATGTTAAGGGAATAAATACAAACGGTAATAAGAAATCATTCAGTCAATTTACAAGTTAATAATATCTACAACGGAAAGTGTCTGAATTGTAAACAAACAGGGCAGCCAACCTCGCAAAGCTGAATAGATAGAATTATTCTAGACCGGAAAGATGAACAATTAATGAAATACATCTAACTATAACATATTAATTTTATTGAAAACTATTTACTATAGCTAGTGGTGTAATTTGACATGAATCAGAATAATTTCTATGTCTCACTCTGATTTTAGTAATCCAAGAATAAAAGGTGGGGGGGGGGTCAACTGAACTTGTTTGTTTGTATCGTATATAAAACTTTGTTGAAAACAGTATTTGGTATTTAACCTTTTAATTAAGAGCTTATTATTAATATGGCACTAGTAGGAGTGGGGGTTTACTAAATTGTAAAACTATAAAATCTAAATATCTCGGTTAATACACATTATACGCAAAATATGTATAGGACAATATTTATAGAAAATTTAATTTTAAATAAGCAAGTCTCTATACAATTTTATTATTCGACGTATTACTAAATTCAAATTATCTGTTACTACGGAGATGTTTTGAATTTTCGAAAATCCTCCCCTCTAACCCCCCCCCCTGCCTGGTCCGATTTCAGCCGTTCACGAACTCGATCTTTCTTTTTACATAAAATGGCTAAATATCAAGTTTGGTAACGATTAAACAAAAATTGTGACCGCTAGAGCGGTAACAGACAAATATATATAATTTTGAACTGACCTCATTTTCATTTCCCTTTAACCCTAGAATACTAACCTACGTAAATTTTACTCATAGAGTATAGGGATACCCATTCCGCCTTTTCGGAATTGTCGCTGGCGCTTCCTGGAGCCAGGTATACTTCCTCCATTTGGTAGTGTTTGAGACCCGGTCAAGCAAGGTCACATTTATTTATAAGTCCAGTTTGGAGCGGTACATCATCAAAGTAAAGACGGTGAGTAAAATTTATGCATAGTTATTAATAAGAGAATATTATGTGCGTAATATTTACTCCCAGTTAGCAACAGAGTATTAATATTACTGGAGTTTTTTTTAATCATAGTTATTAATAAGAGAATATTATGTAAGCAATATTTACTCAAAGTTATCAATAAACATTAGTGATTTTAGCAGATTTCCCTTAAGGGAAATTAGCTATTTACTCAGTTAGCGATTATCGAAATTAAGTTTTCTTCGAATGTTTATTAATAAGGAAAATGACGAAAAATGAGGTCCGTTCAACAGAGTATTTATATTATAATATAGTTATTAATATATATTATATATATATATATATATATATATAATATATATATAAGAATATTTGTCTGTTAATTTACTCTAGCGGTCGCAATCGCAATTTTTGTTTGATCGTTACGAAACTCGATATTTAACCGTTTTATGTAAAAAGACAAGATCAAGTTCGTTAATGGCTGAAATCGGACCAGAGGGAGGGGGGGTTATAGAGGGGGAAATTTTCGAAAATTCGAAATACTCCGTTATTATGCAGCGGATCGAAAAAATGTAGTTTTAACTAATCTTATTGAAAATTAAATTTACTATAATATTAATATATACGTTTTTTCTCTATCATAGTTATTAACCGAGATATTTGCATTTTTTAGTTTTCAGCAAACCGCCACTTCTACTCATGTTAGGTAAACAATACTGTGCTACATAATAAATCACATTATTGGAAGTATTAATACCACAAAAATTTTTTTCAATCATACCTTTATTATACGAGATACATGCATATAAGCCCTGATGACACCCCCCCCCATTTTAAAGTTTTGGAATTTTTTTTAATTTTATTGATGAGATAACATTATTCTGACTCATTACCAAAGTATTAATATAGTAAATAGTTCTCAATAAAATGAATGTGTTATATTCAGATATATTTCAGTAATTGTTTTTCTTTCCGGTCTGAGGCTGGCCGACCCGTTTGTTTACATTTCTAACCTAACGCTTCCTGTCGGCAAGTTATTGAAATTGGATGAAACATTTATTTCCGTTTGTATTTATTCATGGTGTTGTTATGTTAGCAGTATGCATATTTATCTATCTATCTATTTATTACTAAACTTCATGAGGGAAATCTGCTTAGTTTACGCAGCCCCTGCGTGACGGACTTTTTTAAAATGGGTACAGTAATAGTTGTGAAATAATTCGGTATTTTTTTTTTTATAATTCTGTTTTTGCAAACCGACCATTATTCTGAGAATGGAGGAGCATAGAATTACCAGTATTGAAGAATTCTGGAGAGTTTTTAATGAAGATGCCATTGATGAAGATTATAACGCAGACCCTGATTATATTCCTGGAGATGAGGATACATGTCAGGAGAAGGATATTGAAGAGCAGGTAGTACTTTCTATAATAGATTGTGAGAATGAAGAGGTTTTAAGGCCATTGAAGGAAATCGAAGTCGGAGAAAGTGGGGAAACACCTACGCACTCACAAAATGAAGGCCAATTACAAACTACCAAAGGTCCAAAGAAATATTGTTCATTTTGTTCATATAAGAAGAGGAGGTATACAACTAAAAAAAAAAAAATGTTTTAAATCCATTGGTGTAGTGAGCACCAAGTAAAATTCTGTTAGGAATGTGGACCAATTTAAAACATTTTTTACTCATTATTTTTGTATTGTATTATATAATTTTTCAATTTATTTGCACCTATATTTGTAAATATGTTAACAATTAAATAAACTGAGGTTATAAAAACATGTCTAGCGATCTATTTCCAGTCTATTCCGCCTAGGAGTAAAATATACTCATAGTTAGTAATACACAACTACGAATTAAGGTTAGCATCCTAGGGTTAAGGGAATCAGCAACTGAGGTCGTACTCATGACGCGATTTTCGAAATTTTTCTTCAAATGGCCACCGATCCTACCCAGGAGATGACGAAAATGAGGTCGTTCAAAACTGTATATATACATACACACACACACACACACATATATATATATATATATATTTGACTGTTACCGCTCTAGTGGTCGCAATTATTGTTTAATCGTTACCAAACTCGATATTTAGGCATTTTATGTAAAAAGAAATTCAAGTTTGTTAACGGCTGAAATCGGGCCATGGGGACTGGGGGGTTTAGAGGGGGAGAATTTCGAAAATTCTTAATATCTCCGTTATTATGCGTCGAATCTAAAAATTATATATAATCAATCTTATTGCAAGGAAATGCAATTTTCTATAAATGATGTTATATACATTTATTCTCTAACATCAATATTAACTGAGATATTGGCATTTTTTTAGTTTTTGGCCTTCAGTAAACCCCCACTCCTACTCATGTCTTATTAACAATAAGCTGTTATATTATGAAGCACTTTCTTTGAAGCATAAATACCAAATATGGTTCTAATTAAACTTTTACGTTTTCAGATAAATGCAAATACGTGATGCACGTGGGAAATCTGCTTAGTTTACGCAGCCCCTGCGTGACGGACTTTTTCGTCACCTCCAGGGTAGTATCGATGTATATTTGAAGAAATATTTCGAAAATCGCGTAATGAGTACGTCCTCAATAGATGATTTCCCTTAAGGAAAATCTGCTAAAAGTGTAAACTTAAAATGATTACGAATATATCGCTCACGCAGGGACTTTCAAAACTAAGCAGAAATACAGTATGACAAACTGTTGACCTCTACTCACCATATAATTTCAATTTCTATCTAAAAATCCGATGAGTAGTTGTGGGGGTTTACCGAAGTCTGAAGACAAAGTACGAGTAGCACGCTTAATATTTGATCTACGGAAAAACGTATTCAACAGAAACTGTAGAGCAGTAATAGTTTAACAAAATTGGTTCTATAAAACTTTTCGATTTGGCTCATAACAACGGAGGTATTTTGAATGATTGAATCCCCCCTTCTGACCCACCGCCCTTATACCTGGTTCCATTTCAGCAATTAGTGGCTATGGACGTTTTTTTACGTTGCTTTATTATTTCCGTATTTATTTCAAATGTTAATTACAAAATTTGTCTTAACAAATTATTAATCAGGCAAATGTTTTTATTTTCAGAATATTTGGCTTATGTGGATAGCTGTACTGAAGGTATCAAATACGTATTACCTGAATTGGAAATTGGTGGTCCAGCTGGGTTATTTAAGAAGGTTGAACATCATCCTCTATGTTGGGGTTTTCTGAATCATTGCAATAAATCAGAGACAAGGTGATTGATAAATTAGTTACGACTACAGTTTGTATCAAAGACTATAAAGTTTAATTATTATTTTTTATTTACTCCTCATTATTATTATTATTATTATCACTGCTCTATTGAACAGAATGATGAACACATTAAACATATATTGTAGGTGCAACCTGAGTTACATTTCATTTCACAAGAAAGGCAATGGTTCGTCTTCAGGAATCCTAAATGGAACAATGGAAGTGATTGAAATTTTAAGGAGAGATTATAAGAATATTTCACATTTACCAATAGTTAATGAGTAAGTAACAACTTGAATAACACTGATAAACAAAAAAACACTTTCGGCGGGTACCTTGGTATCCAACACTTGTTTAATATAATTCAGACATACTGATTAAAAATTTGCAAACCATTTGTCTCTATCACCCACCGTTTTTGTGATATCGGCCATTAACCATTTATATATGTTTAACATTGGGTCAAGGCAAACAACTCGCAGACAAGTTACAGTAAAGCACATATTGCTGAATAGAGTACTAATTAAAATAAACTATATAATATCATCTAGTTTAGGGTATAATACAAATATAAAATGGTGTAAAGGTCTTCCGATGGGCTTTTTTTGTAAGATAGCCGCACACATAGGAAAACAAATCTGGTGAATTGATGCAACCTCTAGACGCCATTGTTTTCACTGAAAATAAAAACGAAGCTAATGAAAGAATAATAATGTGATCTCAAAAATATTTAGGCTATTATTTTAAGTATAAATATGCTCACAATCAATGGTAAAATTCGGCGTTCCATAGAAAAAAAAAGAAAAAAAAGAGCCTGACGTCAGCAAAACAGTTTTCAGATTTGTAAACAGCATGAAAAACTGCATTAGAAAAAGTAAACATCATGCAAGATATCTATATACTACTAAATAGTTTGATATATACTATACTAAATGTAAGTGCAATCTACACTTAGGAATTTTTTAAAACTTTTCAAAGAAGCTGCACTTATCAAAATCAAATTTTTTGAGTTTTGGAAAAAAATTCGTTATTATAACCTAATGTTCGTTACATGTCACATGAAAGGCATGCTTAACAGAGTAAAAGGGCATCGCTCCCACCTTCCTAGCACAGGGACTAGAGCGATTTAAGTACGACGTTATTAGGAAAATTCGGGGTTGCATTAAAAAAAAAAATAAATAAAAACCTGACATGATAGAGCAAACCAGTTTTCAGATTTATAATCAGCATGAAAAACTGCATAGAAAAAGTAAACATCATGCCAGATATCTATGGCTTGTTTTTCAGTGTATTCTTACAATTAAAACTGAAGCCTATAAATTTACTATTTACTAAGTCTCATATAAATTCTAATATTTAGCACTACTCTGGGTTGAGGGTAATGCTTGTGTTGAGGGAAGTCGTGGATTGGATCGTGCGCCAATATGATAAAACATTCCAAGGTAAATAAATACCGAGTATGGTATAGCTTAAGTAAACATTTTCGTGCCAAGACCGCCAAATCTTTATTGAATCGCGGGAAGTTCTCCTCTACAATCCTTCGAAGAAAAGTGCTGTGGAAATGGGCCATTTGCTTGGCAATGTTTATAGCACCCACGCTTCATCAGAGACAACTTGCAGATAATTTGTTTTTTCTTCGAAGGATTGTAGAGGAGAACTTCCCGCGAACGCTGTATTTCGATGTGATATGAATAGCTGCTGTTTGACTCCAAACAAAAGTCTGACACTGTGTTTAGCAGCATACACACACCACCTTTTAAATTCATGTATCGAAAGGTTAGATGAAATGTATGTGATGCCATCAATACTGTGTATGGAAAAACAATTTAAACTTATTCCCATACCCTATTTATATAATTTTGAACGGACCTCATTTTCGTCATCTCCTGGGTAGAATTCGATGGACATTTGAAGAAAAATTTCGAAAACCGCGTCATGAATACGACCTCAATAGCTTATTTCCCTTAAGGAAAATCCGCTAAAAAGATGATTGTATATTTTATTCTAACAGATCCGATCTCATTTGGTATCCTTCTTCAGAGCTTTAGTAATGAACAAACACAGTATAACATGTTGGTAAGAACTATATATCTGTTAATGTTTTTAGCGGATTTCCCTTAAGGGAAATCCGCTATTGAGGTCGTACTCATGATGCGATTTTCGAAAATTTTCTTCAAATCTCCATCGATCCTACCCAGGAGATGACGAAAATGAGGTCTGTTCAAAATTTTATATATATATATATATATATATATATATATATATATATATATATATATATATATACATAATTTGTCTGTTAATGCTCTAGCGGTCGCAATTTTTGTTTGATCGTTACCAAACTCTATATTTAAACGTTTTATGCAAAAAGACAGATCAAGTTCGTTAATGGCAAAAATCGGGCCAGTGGGAGGGGGGGTTTAGAGGGGGGATTTTCGAAAATTCAACATATCTTCGTTACCATACGTCGGATCAAAAATTTGTATAAAGACAATCTTATTGTAAATTAAATTTACTATAAATATTGTTCTATACATTTATTCTCTATCTTGAATATTAACCGAGATATTTGCATTTTTATTAAATTTGGGCCGATAACGGAATTAATTTCCCGCGAAAAGCTAGTTCGGCCCTTTGCCATAACTGTTCGGCTCTCGTATGGAGATTTCGCTATTGTATAACTTCACGTGGGAAATCTGCTTAGTTTATGCAGCCCCTGCGTGACGGACTTTTAACATTTTCGTTATGGAGGGCAAGGAAAAATTTTGAATTAGATTGTATGGAAAAAGATTTGAACAAAAGTGGGGAAAAACACAAAAGAATGAAATGAAATGAGCCCAATAAAAATTATACTAAACTACACCCAGATAAAGTTTCAGAGAGAGCAGGGAGATACTATCTCACTCCAGGATGGTCCAAAGTTACCAAGGCTATACTGACGCAATTTATGTCGTTGAGAGCTGCTGATGTAAACAAGAACTTGTATGTGGCCACGCTCTCATTCGTGAATATTGTATTCTCGCTTCTATTCTACTTTACAAATAAGCAGGAGCGAAAAAAAGCTTCATAAACTATGCACATTTTCCATTTTCTGCTATGACACACTATAGCTATGTCATCTGACCATTCGTTCTTGACTAGAACAACAATTGTGGTGTATCAATTATTTAACAATATTTGTTCTATAAAATAGTACTCTACCCATAGTAGATCATAAATTGTTTAATAGGATTGGGTCTGTTACATTATCCGATCTGACTCATAACCAAGATATTTTGAATTTTGGAATCCCCTGAATTCAGCCTATAACAAATTTGAGCCGCAAAAGGCTGCAACGGAATAAAATATCGAGAATGGTAAATTGAATCCAAATAAACATTTTCGGAGATACTAGAAGAATGTATAAATCTTAATTTGATAATGTCATCACACAACGGTGTGTTGCATTTATCTCACAAAATAAAAGTTTCACCAATATTATTTTGGTATTTAAAAGCTACAAGATAAGAGATGGAAGATGGATGAATTACAATAAAGATGGGTGCCATCTCATCTGAAAACACACAAATGCCAATCGTGTACATAACTTCGATCAATCAGGGCCAAGTTGGACGACGGTCTCCACCGACAGCTATGACTACAGTCTTTTTTTCATTCTCACTTTTTTTCCATTTTTTTTCAATTTTATTACTGGGCGGTTCTAACCATTGATTAGGAATTACAATAAAGTGTTTCATACATGGTATAAAAGCTTATTGTTTAATCATGACGTGAGTACGAAGTGGGGGTTTTGGCCGGAAGGCTGAAAACTTGTAAATGCAAATATCTTGGTTGTAATATATCAGGAAAGATTTATATACCTAACAACATTTATAGGAAACATTCAATTATCAATAAGGATTGGTTCCTATATATTTTTTTTTTTTTTATTTAGGCAGATGGTCCCTTAAGGGAAATCAGCTCATTGAGGGTCGTTACTCATCTCATGACGCGAGTTTCGATAAATTATTCTTCAAATGTTCCATCGAATCCCTACCCAGGAGATGACGAAAATGAGGTCCGTTTCAAAATTTTATATATATCATATCTAATATATATATATATATATATATATTATATATTATATCATATATAGTATATATATATATATATATTTGTCTGTTAACGCCTCCTAAGCGGTCGCAATTAGTGTTTGATCGTTACCAAACTCGGAATTTAATCGTTTTATGTAAAAAGATAAGATCAAGTTCGTTAATGGCTGAGAAAATCGGACCAGTGGGAGGGGGGTTTTAAAAGAGGGGATTTTCGGAAATTCGAAATATCTCCGTTATTGTGCGTGTCGGATCGAAGAATTGTATAGAATCAATCTTATTGCAAATTACAATTCCTATAAATATTGTTCTATACATTTATTCTGTATCTTGAATATTAACCGAGTTTTTTGCAATTTTTATTATTTCTGGCGGCTAACGGACGGGTGACTTTCCCGCCAAAAGCTAGTTCGGCCGTTTCCTTAACTGATCGACTCTCGTGAAATTTCCTCATTATTGTAATATTTCACGTGGGAAATCTGCTTAGTTTACGCAGGCCCCTGCTTGACCGGACTTTTTTTCGATCCAACGTATAATAACGGAGATATTTCGAAAATTTCGAAATTTTCCCATTCTAAACACCACCCACCTACCGGTCTGATTTTAAGCTAATAAACGAACTTGTATTTTTTTTAACGAAACGATCGTTTTAAATATCAAGTTTGGTAATGGTTCAAACATAAATTTCCGAACGTTATAAGAGACATATAAAATATATATATATAATATTATATATATATATATATATATATATATATATACCCCCCCACCCCCCTATATATATATATTATATTCATACACACCATACACACACACACAACACACAACACATTTTTGAGTGGACCTTCTTTTGTTATAGTATACTTCTGGTGCGTTCGAAGAGCAAAAGGTGCCTGTCACGCAGGGGCTGCGTGAAACTAAGCCAGATTTCCCACGTGAAGTTTTAGAATAGAGAAATTTGACGAGAACCGCACAGTTGCTGAAACGGCCGAACTAGCTAGCCGGAAACTCACGACTGCAACACAAGTTAGCCGATCTAATCATGACCGTTACGCTCAATAAAATGCAAATATCTCAGTTAATATACAAGATAGAGAATAAATGTATAAAACAATATTTATAGTAAATTTAATTTGCAATAAGATTGATTCTATACATTTTTTTGATATAGTAACGGAGAAATTTCGAAAAATCCTCCCCCTCTAAACCCCATTCTCTCCTCACTTGTACCGATTTCAGCCATATTAAACGAACTTGACCTTATTTTTATATAAAACGTTTAAATATCGAGTGTTGGGAAATGATCACAAAGTATAAAAATTGCGACCGCTCACAGCGTTAACAGACTCAAATATATATACATATATTATATTATATAATATATACTAGGTCATATATATTTATATAGATAGGTAGATACCGGCTTCGCCCGGGAATTGATTTGATGGGCTGAATGGTGGATAGTAATTTTTGTGGCTAGGCTTTACTTTGCCACAAATATTTTGACATTTACACCCGTCGCAGTGTTTAGGGTTGATACCCGTTGTTGGCATTTGTTAAATAATAAAATTAATTTGTTGTGTTATGTATAAGTCTTCACTGTGCCTCCAAATTGCAATATATTTCCCTTCTTCTGTGCATTATGCATAGATTTCAGCTATTAAGGACAAAAAGATAAACATAGACCTTGTAATTAATTTTTTCTAGGTGAGGTACATCATAGTTCAAATTGGAATGAATTGTTGAGCATATTCAATATTTCTATCTCAAATTACTTTGATCTCATACATTGTTTCCTGGAGAAAAGATTGTATAAAACAAAAGTTAATCTAGAATAACAAGTAAACAACTTTTTGTTATGTGCATGTTTGTCGGAAAAACAAATAGACAATGAAATATCGGCGAATTTTAATTTCAGGCCTCTCCTTATAACCCCCACTCACCGTTTCTAATCTTAAAAACTTTTAATATAGCTTTAATTAGTATAAAATATCATGAAGAATTAATGCTAATTGACCATACCGAGTTTTTTTTTAATTTCGGTTTAATCGTTTAGCGCCGCCCAACTGAAATTTGTTGACTCCCGCTTTAGTTTGTAGTGTTTAATATCTCGTTTTATACTTGGATTAAAAGACAAAACTGGAAATATAAGTTACTATAAATAACAAAATAAACAACTTTTGTTTAAAGTTCTGTATTTGCCGAAAACAAAAACGAATAGAAAACGATAATACCGCGCTATTTTTAAATTCAGGCCTCCCTTACAACCCCCACTTCCTACCCGTCCCTAGAAATGTTTTGGTGTGGGCTTAATATAATGAAAGCGTTAGTGCTAATACACATAACACGAGTGTTTTTATTTAATTTCGGTTTTGGCGTCTTTTGTCCCCAATTAAATTGTTACACTTCCGGCTATAGGTTTTTAGCGTTATAGATCCTCGTTTATAATTCGGTAGACGAAAAAGTGTATAAATTATACAAAAGTTTACTATACATAACTAAGCAATAAACCAGAAAACGTTTGTTAATCTTGTTCACATTTAGCCGTATCTAAACCGCGCGATAGACAAATAGGAAACGAAATATCGCTATTTTTAATTTCTGGCTTCCCTTATAACCCCCACTCTGTTCAAGGGTATCTCAGAGCGGATATTAATATAGCCTGAAAGTCTAAGTTGGGTTAGTAGTAATATAAATACCAAGATTCATAAAATTCGGTTCAGCTCGTATTTATGTCATGAAAAAGGTAACAAACAAACAGCCACCAAAGAAACAAAACTGCAGTTATATTTATGGTGTCCTGTGACATGTGAAACGAAAATGTTATCGTGAAAGTTTTGCGAGAAAAAATCAATCTTATAGAGAATGAAGAGTGTTACAATAAAGTTGCTTGGTCTGCCTCTTTTGGCTTTAGTGTATATATCTGGTTTATTCCTTTGTTTAAAAAGACAAAAAATGAAATACGCCAAACAAAAGTTACTCTACATAAGAAACTAAAACAACTTTTATTCCGTGCACCATTGTTGCCGAAAAAACAAATCTAGGAAACTAAATATCGCAATTTTTTAATTTCAGGCCGTCCCTTTACATCCCCTAACCCTAATTGTCCCCTAGAAAATCTTGTTGGTACAATGCTTATTATCAGTTACGGAGCTCGTTGGTAGTTCACATAGGCCGAGTTTTACTTAGATTCGGATTTGTTTTTTGAGACCCAAAATATAAAATTATTGACTTCCCACTATAGTTTTTAGCGTTATAACCTCATTTATACTTAGGTATACGACAAAAGTTGTGTGTTTAGAGTAACTTAGAATGTCTTATTATGCTCTAAACAATAAAATAAATAGCTTCATTTTTATGTGACGTCTATATTGGCCGAAAACAAGGAATACTCCAAACGACAATCGGCTTCACATTTTTTATTTTCAGGCCTTCCTTTTATAACCCCCACTCCTGTAGATCCAATTCCTAGTAGGGACTGGCCCATTTGAACTTAAAATTGGTAATATAGCTTAGAAATCATGAAAGAATTAATGTCTAATTTTCACAAAACCCGAATTTCTTTAGGTTCAGTTTAATCGTTAGTGCCCAATAATATTGTTGGCTCCCTACTCCCGTTTAAGTTTTTTTAGTGTATATCACGTTTATACTTTACAAAAGTGAATATATACACAAGTTACTTTAAATAACAAAATAAAAACAACTTTTGTCATGTGCAAATTTGAAGAAAACCCAATAGAAAAACGAATTAACGCTATCTTTTTAATTTCAGGCCTCCCCCACATCTCAACACCCCCCTCACTATACCTGTTCCCGTGTCCCCTAGAAATGTTGGTATAGCTTATTAATAACGAAAACGTTAGTGCTAAAACACAAACCAAGTTTTATTTAGTTCGGTTGAGTCTTTTGTGCCAAATAAAATTATTGTCCCCCCGCTATAATTTTTAGCGTATAACGGCTTTATAATTCGGTGTATACGAAAAAAGTGCAATAAACTGAACAAAAATTACTCCTAAAATAAAAAAATAAACAACTTCTCTACAGTATTATGGTTCAACTGATTTTTCGCTGTAAAAAACCAATAGGAAACGAAATATCGCTAGTTTTTTAATTTCTGGACCATTCCTTATAACCCACCACGTCCTGTTCGCCTTAGAGAATATAACTATAGCCTAAAGTCTAAGTTGGGCTATTAGTAATAAAAATACCAAGTTTCATAAAATTCGGTTCAGCAGTTTATTGCGTGAAAAGGTAACACACAAATAAACCAACAAACACACAACCAAAAGAACAAATGCAGTTACATGGGTGTCTATGACATGTGAAATCGAAAAGTTATCGTTGAAATTTCTAGAAAAAAAAAAAAATCATTGTACAGACAGAGGTTACAATTATATATATATCAATATATATATAAGTATTATATATTAATAAATATATATATATATATATATATCCTATATAAGGTACCGGGCTTCGCTTGGGAAATAATTAAAGGCTGAATAATTAGGGTATTTTTGTAGGCTAGTCTTCAATGTGGTTTAATTATTCTTTCCGTTTGGGCGTATTATTTTTCCATAATGGCCAAGCAAACTGTAGGTGACTATTAAAATAGATATTCTAAGTAAAAAGGGTAAATGAAAATGAGTTCCCAATGCAATCTCTCTCTACAGTTTGAGACACAATACCCTAGGTTTTTCCACGCAGAGTATCCCTCTATACGTGGGAATTTATTTTCATGTTGTTGTGCTCCATACCATTAGGATACTGACACACAATCAGCATTACATTTATAATATTTCTTATATATATAATTTTGCGACATTATAGAACAATAAATTTAATTAAATAAAAACAAAAATAAAGTAAAAAATAAAAATAAAATAAAACATATGTAACAATTTCATTACATAATGTGTACAACAATAGGTGTATATCTACAAAAATGGGTGTCCAAATTAAGTCATATAAATACATTTTTTCGTTGAATTGAATCTATGCCATTAAATTCCCTCTGGTTGAATTTGAGTAGAAGTTTTCGGTTTGTCCGTCCGCCAAGGTGTCCGTTTTTTGTAAGGTAAGTTACTTGATGAATTTATTTGTTCTTGGTCCGTCCAAGTAAAGTACAGTCAAATAAGAGGTGGCAGGTCTGAAAAAATGCATGTACCCCGAGGGCCCCTGTATTTTGGGTTTAGTCTTAACACACCAGCGCTAGTTGCAGTCTTATAACACACAAGACTCTGTTCAGTCTCATCGAGTCACGCATTATTACAAATGTATTTGTGTTTAGTTAGCATTAAAATTTGTACAAGTAACCTCTTCCGGTATGTCCCATTATCCGATATAAAGTTGTATTGTTATTAGCAATTGGTAAGTGTTATTTTATGTCTCCCTGGTATAACAGTTGGAATGTAACTTTATCGTAATTGTCCGTCCCTTTAGTAGTGTTTGTACGTGGTCCATCTTTTACGTCCCATTTATTAATAAGATTCGTCTATTCAAATAGTTTTAACGGTCTGTTTAGATGTCAGTTTAGGCAAGTATGTAATAGGTATCGTTTCGCGTCTCTTGAAGCTGTATTTTGCAAGTTTGGTCTGCTGTGTCATCGTTCCTAAAATTTCCCGGAGTGGGTCCTTTAATCCATGTTATCTTGTTCCACTATTTACATTATCTTCTGTCTACATCGTGTGATTCGTCTTCTGATCTTGTTCAGGCTGTCATCTTATATGGTTGTTCGTTATTGTAAATGCTGTCTATGTTAATTTTGTCTGTGTTCCGTAATAGTGATTAATACTTAGTCTCTCTGTCCACTTGAAATGTCGTAATCAGTGTTTTGAGTGCCCCAGTAATTGAAAGTTTTTCTGCTTGATATTTTGTACCAGTGGTGATAGTCTGTATTGTCCTCTCTGTATAATAATGCCGTCTTACTAAAATAATTGTGTTAACGCACACCCAACGCCATCCTTGTTTTTTACTTATCCGTCCAGTGTATAAAATGATATGTCTCACGTTAGTGTTCCCTAAGTTGTCTAAAGTGAGGTCTATCTTGTAGTCCTTTGATAGTGTAACCAGTAAGTATGCTATCACGTCTTTATTCTATTTCGTTTGCACAGTAATATTTTGTAATGTTACAGTCAATGTGGGATTTCATTCAATTTCACTCACAATAACACACAGATGTTGCCTTAATACATTTGCTCAGCTTTGATGTAAATTGGACAAAGGTTCTGCTAATACACATGAAGCCAACACAATACTGATAAAGCATTAATCTAATAATATCCTTTAGCAATTTTTATGCGGCAATTAGCTCTTTGCACCTCTTTCTAATATTTTTATTATTGACACTTTCTTTTCACGACCAAGGCAATGGCCCCATATTTCAATTCCATACTCCAATATGGGAACGATCGCCCCTTTGTCATTGTGGTCAGAAAGCGTCGGATTTAAAACCTCCAGGACACTCCTATCAGCCATCGAGAGTCCGTTTATTATTGAAAGCAGTCTTGTTTGTAAGTTACGGTAATGTTGATCAGTTCCATTTCAATTTCCTGTCAAATGTGAAGTTCCAAGATATTTTAAGATACTCTTTTTCTTGAAATGTCACAACACATTTATTTAAATGTCTAAAGGTAGGTTGTGTGTCTTTGTCATTGTAAACCAGTGTGTATGAATGTTTATTTTATCTATAATTAAAATTTGAGTTTGTGTTGTTTAGCCCATTCATTGATTAGTAACCCAAAACAGCGTTAGTAAGTTGGGTGATCATTTTAGTTAAGTCTATTCCAATAACCAAAAGTAAACAGTCGGTTCAGCAAATGCAATAATTTTCAGTTCCCTTCTGGTAGTATTGTTTTAAGTATATCATGTCTAAACATGATTTTCCACAGTAGAGAGTGAGCAAGCTGAGCCCTCTGTGGCGTGCCGTCTAGACTTTTGAGGAGTGTGTACATTGCGTTTTTTTGAGAAGAGGTACATGTATACAACTCGATTAATTGAGAGAGTCTCTAAGTAATTTGTAAATATTTAGTGGGCCTTTTTTCTGTTTATGTGTAAAGATTTCGAATATGGTAAAGGCACCTTTAAAAATTCCATCGTAACGATCACAATATGTTTCCTTTCCTGTTCTAGATTCGTTCCGTAAGTAAATTATGTAATTCTGTATAGTGCGCTTCAACAGTACTTGTTTGGGGTGTGAATCCATATTGATTTGGGTGTAGAGGAGCATTCGTATGTTTGAGTGAACAGAAAGCCTGGAATTAATAATTTTTTCTAGTATTTTACCTCCAACAGGAGATAAATACTAATGTCGATAAGTAGAATTTCCTAATATCTTTAGGATTTCTTGGTACCTGGAATTACTTTTGATATTTTCCATATATCAGGAAATATTCCGTTATCATAACATTTTTTATATAATGTTGTTATAAATCATTTTGGAAAAATATCTAAATAGTTTTTGGAATATATCAACATTATTAAGTCATGACCACCTGCTTTTGTATGGAATTAGTTGTTCAATGGGAAAGGTCTCAGGGCGCGAGTGCATTTTCAATGGTAGCGATGAGAGGCGCGCGGTGAGGTCACTGGATCTGTATTAGCCCTCCATGCAACCGAAATAAATCTCTAAACTATTCAATCGAGTTTACAAAGCATATTGTCTTTTATCATAAGGGCATTATAAATTATCATTTTAATAGTTTATATATAGTACATAGTTGTTTCAACACTAAAGTCAACAAATCGGAGGCAATAAGCTACTCACATATACCAGAATTAGATCTCTGATTCGCCAGAACTTCCGCTTATCACTCCAGATGTAATTGAGCAGCATGGAAACTTTGTTTAAAAATTACGAAATAAAAATTTAATAATAAAAATGCTCTTATCGTTTATCATTTTCCATCTTGAAAATCAAATAACGTTATTTCCTAGTGAAAATAAAATATTCAAGGAGCTGGGGGGTGGGGGGGGGGAACTAACTGAGATTTATAAACCATATACTTAATACAAATCACAAATGGTTACTCTGGCTATAGTTTTTAGCGTATTTCTCGTTTATCCATTGTTTAATAATTAGTGGCGAGTATCGACAAAAGTATCTGTATATCGAGAAAAGTTATTTTAAATAACACACTAAAAAACCTTCTGTAATTTGCTTCGCAACTGAGATAATCGGCTTCCCCGGATAGCCTCTCCCCCCTCCCCCTTTTCGTCCACGGTAAGAAATGCTAACAATAGCTAAATTTCATGGCAGCTCGAACGAAACTAGGATATCGTAAATTATCCACCTAACCAATGTTTTGTTTTCAATTTAGGTCTTTCTGTCTTTTTGGAGGCTCATAATAAAATCTTTGAGCCTTCTGCTCTAGGTTTTAGCGATATCTCATTTTGTACTCTCGGTAATACGAAAAAAGTATAATATAAACAAAAGTTACTTCACCAATAACATCAATGAAACAACTTCTTTTTTACTTGCAATCTGCTGAAAAACGCGAATGGGAAAACGAATATCCGTCAATTTTTCATTTTCCGTTACCATCCCTACATACATACCTTCTCTCCGTTTGGACCTAAAAACTTTAATATAGTATACCGAGTAGGCCCAGACTGGAAGTATAATTGTACACATTTTTAAAGCCTTGATATTCAAAAACACCTCTCTAATGATTTTCCCGAAGCGAAGCAGGTACCTTAGCTAGTATATATATATATATATATATATATATATATATATATATATATATATATATATATTTTTATATATACTAGCTCCAGATACCTCCGCTTCGCCCGGGAATTCATTTGAGGCTGAATGGTGATGGGTATTTTTTTAGCAAGGCTTTTACAATGCAAACAATATTTTAGACATTTACACCTGACCCAGTGATTAGGATTGACAAACCCTATCTTTGCCGTGGATTTCTAAATAATAAGAAATTAATTTGTTCGATAAGGCATCATCAGTCTTCGATATTCTTTATATTTCCCGTCTCCTGTACATTATGCATAGATTTAAAATATTAAGGACAAAATATTATAATAATATATTATAATTAGAATTAATTATTCCAGGTAGTTCATATTGAAAATAATTGTTGAGCAAATTTCTCTAAATAACAAAATAAACAACTTTTGTTATGTGCATATTTGCCGAAACCCCAATAAGAAACGAAATATCACTATTTTTATTTTCAGGCCTCCCTTATAACCCCCGCTCCTGCCCGTCGAACCTAAAAAATTTTAATAATAACTTATAACATTGGAAGGAATTAATGCTAATTGACATACCGAGTGTTTTATGTAGTTCGGTTTCAGTCCTTAGTGCCAAATAAAATTGTTCACTTTCGCTATAAGTTTAAACGTATAATCTCATTTATACTTAGGTATACGAACAAAAGTGTATATAACAAAAGTTACTCCTAAATAACAAAATAAACAACTTTTTTTATGTTAATATTTGCGGAAAAACCAATAGGAAACGAAATATTCGCAATTTTTAATTTCAGGCTTCCCTTAATAACGCCCCACTTCTCACTGCCCGCCCCCTAGAAATGTTGGCATGGCTTGTTATAATTAAAGGATAGCGTTAGTGCTAATACATATACCTAAGTTATATTTATTTCGGTTGGGTCTTTTGCCCAAATTAAAATGGTTTCACTTCGTCCGCTCAAGGTTTCAGCCTTATATCCCGTTTTTAAATCAGTAATACGAAAAAAGTGTATATAACAAAAGTTACTTTAAATTACAAAATAAACAACTTTTGTTATGGGCATATTTGCCTGAAAATGCTTAGGAAACGAAATATCGCTAATTTTAATTTCAGGCCTCTCTATACAATACCCCACTCCTGCCCGTCCCTAGAAATGTTAGTATGGCTTATTATAAGGAAATCGTTGGTATTAATTCACATTCACGAGTTTGATTTAGTTCGGTTGAGTCTTTTGTGCCAAATAAAATTGTGGACTCCCGCAATAGTTTTTAGCGTTTAACTCATTTATACTTCCGTATACGGCAAAAGTGCATATAATAAAAGTTACTCTAAATTACAAAATAAACAACTTTTGATATGTTTATATTTGCCAAAAAACCAATAGGAAATGAAATATTGCTATTTTTAATTTCAGGCTTCCCTTATAACCCCTACTCCTGCCCGTCCATAGAAATGTTGGTATGGCTTATTATAATGAATGCGTCACTGCTAATACACATACCGAGTTTTATTTAGTTCGGTTGAGTCTTTTTTGGCAAATAATATTGATGACTCCCGCTATAATTTTTAGCGTATAACGCATTTAAACTTCGGTATACGACAAAAGTGAATATAACAAAAGTTACTCTAAATAACAAAATAAACAACTTTAATTATGTGCATATTTGTCGAAAACCCAATAGAAAACGAAATATCGCTATTTTTAATTTCAGGCTTCCCTTATAACCCCCACTCCTGTTCGCCTCAGAGAAAATTAACATAGCCTAAAGTCTATGTTGGGCTAGTAGTAATATACATTCCATGTTTCATAAAATTCGGTTCACTGTTTATGCGTGAAAAGGTAACAAACAAACAAACAAACAAACAAACAAACAAAAAAATCAATGTTCGCGAAAAAAATCAATGTACTGACAGAGGTTACAATTTTATATATATATATAGATATAGATAGATATACTTGTCTGTTAACGCTCTAGCGTTCGCAATTTTTGTTTGATCGTTACCAAACTCGGAATTTAATCGTTTTATGTAAAAAGGAAGATCAAGTTCGTTAATGGCTGAAATGAGACCAGTGGGGGGGGGGGTTAGAGGGAATGATTTTCGAAACTTCGAAATATCTCCGTTACTATAACTAGGATCGTAAAAGTGTAAAGAATTTATTTTATTGCAAATTAAATGTACTAGAAATATTGTTTTATACAATTATTCTCTAGCTTAAATATGTACGGAGATATTGGCATTTTTTATTTTTTATCCATTAGCAAATCCCCACTTCTACTCATGTCACATAAACAATAATGGTTTATATACGAAACCACTTTATTCGAAACCTAACCAAACATTTTTTTCAAGAGACCTTTATTATTCGAGATACATGAAAATAAGTTCTGTCTATCGAGCCTTCCCTTCTTGAATTACTAAAATTTGAGTGATTGAGATAAAAATTATTCTGATTCACTATAAATTACGGTAAATGATATAGTAAATAACTATTCATTAAATTTTAATATTTTTCATTCAGATATTATTTCTGCTAATTGTATTTTCCCTTCACCGGCGTTACAAGGTTATAGAATCCATTTCCTATCTTTACAATTTCAGCTTGTGAGACGGCTTTGGTTTCCCTGTCTTTATTTTACCCAATTTTCACAGACACTTTCCGTTGGCCGCCCCCCCCGCGTGTGTTATTATAATTGTGACCTAAAAGATTTCTTCATTAACGTTTGTAATTCATTTCACATCTGAATCAAGGTGGGTCCGGTTAAACTGTTTTCCAGCCCTAATCCGTAGATTCTACTTATCCTGTTTAAAACTTGCCGCTTTACGCTGGCCGCCCCCCACCGACCCCACCCCCCCCCCCCCCCCCCCCCCCCCCCCCCCCCCCCCCCCCCCCCCCCCCCCCCCACCCCCCCCCCCCCCCCCCCCCCACCCACCCCCCCCCACCCCCACACCCCCCGTGACGGAATTGTTTACTCGTTGAGAATCCTATAATTGCCTTCTCCTAGATACCTTTCTTGGCCAATTATTTTGATTCGCCCCCCTGACTGTGTAAAGGCTTGCTTCAAACCTAACTGTAGGAGCTAATATGTGGCGAATTTATCCTTGATGAATGTGACTTATGTCTGCCCTTCATTGGCGAAGCAACTTGTTGAAATATGTTCTGTTTAGTGTGAAATTTGTTTTTAATATATATACGTTATCATTTAGTGGGATTGGGCTGAAGACGGAAGGAGTTTTTATATCTATCCCTTGGACTATTGCTTTCAAAACAAACCCTCACACGCACTTGAACGCCCTAAAAATGGGAAATTTGAACTCCCCCAATTCAACGGGACGAACAATCTCCTCGGTCTGTTACGCGGTTCCCATGTACGATTCCTATTCTAATTGTAAGCTTTTTTGGATCCATAGAAGTTGTGCTGAGCATGCAAACTGTTCCAATATAACAATCTATGTCGAGATATTTTTTTCAGTAATCAACACATAATCAGTCCCAATAAACCATTTTCCCTATAACTCTATTTCTACTACCTTTGCAGTGTTTCGATTAAAAAGCTTGGTGGGGAAAATTCATGAATAGAATTCTAAAATATTGTTTTGGAATAATGTAAACAATTCTTCAAAACATGATAATCTAATATTTTTTTATGTCTGATACACTCCACCTCGTGAGTAATAGGGCCCAAAGGTATGTATCCGTTTCGAATAAATGAAGTGTATTCCAGACATCATTTCAACCATATAAAATTTAAATTCTACTAATTTTCTATGAATGAATTGTTGAATATGGATATTTTTGGTACTGGTAAGTGCTAATATCCCCTAATTAAATAAATCTTCTGATAATCAAGCTGTAATAAAAACGGTTCTAAATACGATTGAAGGATATAGTTCATTTTGAAACTTTACTTGAACCACATTTGAAACCCATTTTTATACCGGGCTAACGTATCTACATTTAATAGCTTGCAAATTCACATTAATAAGATGTATTATAGCCAGCACACTCGGGTACAATATCATTTTTTTCAGAGTATTTTCTTTCAGAGAAGAGATTTTTTTTTTTTAAGAATGGCTGAAAAGGAAAAATAATCTCTTTGCTCTTAGAGTTCTTTTCGACTAAATTAAATTTTGGGTATCTTACTGATGACTTTGAAATGAAAATCAAAATCCGGTTGGCTAACTACTCCTCCAAAATTTCTGATAAATTGCACGTTGCGGGAAAATCAAAGCATGGTTTTTGGCCAACAAATGAAAATTGTTTGTATCAAGACTTCAGATTCGAAGCTCAACGAACTGTAAGAAGACCTCGAAAAATTGTTGACGAGGAATCATCAAAACAAAAAAAAAACCCATAGGTTAGGAATGCAATATGAGTTGGTTGACTTCCGAAATAGCGCGCGCAGCAGGGAAAGGAACATTGCATGCAATTAGAAATATAAATGGATGCCCGGTATCTGCTAATTCTACTAATTGAGTGCTCAACTCAAAGGATTGGATGTTCATCTTTTCAAAAAATTTGAAAATTTCTGTCTCGAATCCAGAGAACTTTATCTTAGCCTTTATTTATAGCACTGTATACCTGCTGCAAAACATAAAATTCTTTTTCATAGTCTGAAGTAATCGAATCTACAATAGTAGCCCAATTGGGCAGCTTTCCCACGTGAAGTTTTACAATAGAGAAATCATTTCGAAACGAATAGTCAAACAGTTACGGAAACGGCCGAACTAGCTTACGGCGGAAACTCACGAATAGAAACGACATCAGCCGATCTCATCTCGTCCGTTATCTGCACACACTTAATAAAAATGCAAATATCTCGGTTAATATTCAACACTTTTTATAGCAAATTTAATTTTCAATAAGATTGGTGCTATACAAGTTTACGATCCGACAAATAGTTACGAAGATATTTCGAATTTTGGAAACCCCCCTCTTGACCCCCCCCCCTTCCACTTGTCTGATTTCAGTAATTAACGAACTTGAGCTTTCTTTTTGCAAAAACGAGTAAATATCGAGTTTGGTAAAGATCAAACAAAAAATACGACCACTAGAGCGTTAACAGACCAATATATTGTTACGTTTATTACCAAATTCAGTAATAAACGTTGTTTATTAGAGTTCTTATTAGAGTTCACACACAAGCTTCAGAGGTTTTATCACTGCACAATTTATTTAACAATGCACTATACACTTGATTTCTTCTTGAATTCTTAATTACTACTCACACTCTGCACTGATAGCGACACTGTTCTTGTTATTACACAGTCCAATAATTCACTCACGGTCACTGTAGTTCACAAAAAGACGGCACTGCACTGTCCTTTACATCGCGAAGTTAACGCACAGCACTGTCTTAAACACGGCACAATACTGTTCTTTACAGAGTCACGGCACAACACTGTTCTTCACTTAAAACACTTTACCGCACTGCAACTAAGTCGCACAGTTACACTGAACGGACTAATAATCACTTGAAGACACCTGAGAACAAACTAACTGACTCGGGTTGGCCAGGGTCTTTATATAGATTGGCAGAAAAACATCAAAGGAGAAGACCAAGACGTGTCCAGAAAGGTCGGGTCCTGCCGAGAACATCTCTCGGCCACTTTGATCTACTTCGCACTTCCCAAATACGTAACTATCTCTGTTTAATTTTTCATGTATTTAATTTTCGCAACAATATATATATATATATATATATATATATATATATATATATAAAATTTTGAGCGTACCCCATTTACGTCATCTCCTGGGTAGGATTGATGGACATTTGAAGAAATTTCGAAAATCGCGTCACGAGTGCGATTTCAAACATATTTTTCGAGATCAGTATACTACTGGACTATTTTTTCTTCTTTAACTTTTATTTTTTCTTAGCATTGAATTTATAAACATTGGTTGTATTTGACATATGTAAACAAGGGTATAACAGAACTAGTATTCTTTTTCCCCATTTATCTCACTATCAGTTTCGATAGTTTTTAAATTTAGGAGTTTCTTTCACATAAAATCCTTAAAAGGCTTCGTAGAAAATCGAGTTCGGTTTCGTTGTGCCAGGAATCGTAGTTTTCTAAGCTCCTTCTTCCTAAGCAGGGGGAGTTTAATATCTTTCCATATCATTCATTATTATTATGGAAGTTTCGAAGTATGTAAAGATTTTGATTATGAAGTATCCCTTTCCTTCCATTAATTCAAATGAAAAGACATGCTACTTCCCTTCTTTTATAAAATTGCAATAATGTCCTAATTCAATGCAGTAATTCACTTGGCTAAAGTGAACTAGTAGACTAGAATATGAGGTTGCGACCTGAAATTCCATACTACACTTAGAGGTCTAAATATTCTAGTACTGAGAATAGTACTACAGTACTCAAGATATTGAAGTTTATTTGTTTTCACTTTAAAGTTAACCTTGGTTTTCGTTAATTCTTTTTATTGTTAAGGAAAGTGCCTCTTCCTTTTGCTATTGAGGTCGTCCTCATGACGCGATTTTCGAAATATTTCTTCAAATGTCCATCGTCCATACCCAGGAAATGACGAAAATGAGGCCTGTTTATAAATATATATATATATATATATATATATATATATATATATATATAATTTTTTTGCCGGTTGGCATTATAGAACTTTGAGAACTTTAGTCGCCCCGTGCGAGACTCGAAGAATTTGTGATCACACTTTGCGTAACCAAGGAGGACCTCCAATGGGTTGTCTCCAGTAAATTGACGGGCCCCTGTGTGGCCGGTGGGTCTGTGACCAGTTCTCGCGTCAGCCCGTCTGTGGACGGGATTTAAAAGACTCATAATCTTTAGTCATCGCGAGGTGCTGTTAGACATATATTCTTTAGACACCCGCTGATCCATAGTTAACTAATGTTCTCTCTTAGGGCAGTGGTAGATTAGCCCAAGCCCTTACCCACCGGCCACTGGCTCCCCGTTTTATAATATATATATATATATATATATATATATATACACGTGTGTGTGTGTGTGTGTGTGTTTGTGTGTGTGTGTGTGTGTGTGTGTGTGTGTACATATATTTATAAACTGACTGATTTATACTTATATGTTCGGTATTCACGACCACATAAAAATGGTTTTGGCGAAAATTCTTAATAACTAAACAAAAAACTCAGTGGCTGCGTAAACTAAGCAGATTTCCCAACTGAAGTTTTACATCAGATAAATCTACATACTTGTAAAAAAACAAGCCACCGTGAATATTGAGTAAATAAATACAAACGGTAATGAGAAATATTGGAATAATAATTGAAACATCATAAGATTATTTTTTTATTAAGAATATTACAGTCTGCAATTATACCCCTTCACCACAATGAGAGGAGCAGCCTCTCCCTGCCTGGCAAGAAGTCGAGAGCTAAGGAAGAATGACACTTGATAAGGAAATAGCCACTGCTATCACTTCACTTTACACTTCTGTTAGAGATTTCTGAGCCATTGTTTCTAGAGGGGAATAGGGATGAGTGGTAATGGAAAGGGCGAGGACTTCTGGAGTAGGATTATTGGATAGCCTGCTGTGGTATTTTCTGAATCTTAAGGGAATTAGGACCTTTACAAATGGGATATAAAGATCTTTATGGAGCGTGTAATTGGTGGTATAATATGGAGCATCTACTATGGTGCGCAGGACTTTGGATTGGAAGGTCTGGATGCATCTGATGTTCGAAGGTTTTGCTGTTCCCCACACTTCTATTGCGTATGTCCATATGGGTAGTAACTTGTAAATTGTTATCGATAGACAAGTAAGATCTGCTATTTAACAGTCCGTAAAGTTGTCCGAATAGTCTGTTAAGTTCCTGTCTTTTAATTATTGTGTGGGATTTCCAAGTAAGTCTGTTGTCCAAGTGTAGTCCAAGGTAGCGTACACAATCGGCCGGTAGTAAAGGAATATTTTTGAAATGAATAGGAGGACAGGGACTTCGCCGAAGGAAAAACAAGCCACCGTGAATATTGAGTAAATAAATACAAACGGTAATGAGAAATATTTCAGTTAATTTTAATAATCTCCCAACGGAAAGCGTTTGAATTCTAAACTAATAATAGGCCATCCAACCTCTGAGAGCTTAACAGATAGAAATATTCTATAGCGAATATTAAAACAATTACTGAAATACATCTGAATATAACATATTCATTTTATTAAAACTATTTACTATTATGTATTGTTTTACTGTTGTCCTAGAGATTGACTAAGTTGCTGTGTGCTTCAGCATCTCAATGTAATTGAGCAGCCCCACAAACTGTATAAAAATTTGTACAATAAAGTGAGTCTCTAGTGTTGTAATTTACAATGAATCAGAATAATTTGTATCTCAATCACTCAAATTTTATTAATGGAAGAACAAAAGGAGGGGGGTCAACAGAATGTATTTGCATATATCTCACAAAGTAATAGTTCAATGAAAACAATATTTGGTATTTAAACTAAGGATGAAGTGGGTAATGATATAACAGTTTATTAATAAGATAATATGAGTAGGAGTGGGGGTTTACCGAAAACCAAAAACTATTAAATCCAAATTTCTCAGTTAATATTCATGCTACAGAAAATATTTATAGATCATTCAATTTTCAATAAGATTGGTTCTATACAAATGTTCGATCCGCCGTATAGTAACGGAGATATTTTAAATTTTCAAAAATCCTAAACCCCCCTTATTTCTAGTAGTCGATAAACTTTAAACCGATTACTTCCTAAAGGCGGCGTTTGTAAATTGATAATTTTAAAATGTAACACTTAAGCACTGGTATTTTTAAAGAGGTCCCGACAACAGCATTTGAAGAATGTATAATAGCATGGGATACAGTGGATTACAGTGTTCAAATAATGGAAGGGGTGGTAAACGAAATATATATTTGATGAGCCGGCGTTAACAACAGACCACTCCAGTTCTCATTGCGTGAATGTAAGCCCACTTGTTATAAAATTATCAAGACTCTAACAGACGGACAGACACAATGCCAAGGATTAAATGATTTTAAGGTACTCCGGGCCCTAGAAACATTCTACCCATACTATACTTACTACCCACTTTGAGTCCTCCATTACCATTCTTTTCAGAAATGATGGATGCCTTTTTCCGAATGCTTCGCAAATGGAAAAGCTTTTAGCCAAGTTGGCTTCGATTAGAGAATGGAAACATAATCATCAGCCATGGAGACGTAGCTGAACTTGTAAAAGTGCTTTTCCTCGGTTGTGTGCAATAGATCAAGGGTCATTGCAATCTCTCGCACTGATTGGGGGTGGGGGGGGGGATTTGTATAACGATTGTCTTAAAACCACTCGTTTCTAACACTGCCCACCTGCTAAGCATCATGGAATAATAATTGAAACATCATGAGATTATTTTTTTTTATTAAGAATATTACAGTCTGTATTTATATCCATTTTGTAATGTGATGTGTACAATTCAATAGTTCTCCATCACTCTCGACAGAAGCTACACTCCTTCACCACAATGAGAGGAGCAGCCTCTCCCTGCCTGGCAAGGAAGTCAAGAGCTAAGGAGGAATGGCACTTGATAAGAAAATAGCCACTGCTATCACTTCACTTTACACTTCTGTTAGAGATTTCTGAGCCATTGTTTCTTGAGGGGAATAGGGATGAGTGGTAATGGAAAGGGCGAGGACTTCTGGAGTAGGATGATTGGATAGTCTCCTGTGGTATTTTCTGAATCTTAAGGGAATTAGGACCTTTACAAATGGGATATTAAGATCTTTATAGAGGGTGTAGTTGGTTTGCAACATAATATGGAGCATCTACTATGGTGCGCAGGACTTTGGATTGGAAAGTCTGGACGCGTCTGATGTTCGAAGGTTTTGCTATAGCCCACACTTCTATTCCGTATGTCCATATTGTTTTAAGTAGTAACTTGTATATTGTTAGTTTGTTATCGATAGACCAGTGAGATCTTCTATTTAGCAGTAAAGTTGTCCGAATATTCTGTTAAGTTCCTGTCTTTTAATTATTGTGTGGGATTTCCAAGTAAGTCTGGTGTCCAAATGTAGTCCAAGGAAGCAACAACCGGCCGGTACAATCGGCTGGTGGCAAAGGAATATTGTTGAAATCAACAGGACAGAAACTTCGCCGAAGGGAAAAAGTGATATGGTGAGATTTACTTTCCTTGATCTTTATACGCCAAGGATTGCACCATTTTCAATCTCGGTTAAAATTGAAACTTTAGAAACCAACTTTGGGATGTGCGTTCAGAAGAGGCATACTCCCTAGTCAGAATATTGTCGATGATCATCTGCTGTTCAGTTACCAACTTTTAAAGTAATATATCAAAATATATCAAATATGTATTATATTCTCTTCCATATTAAAAATACCCATAGCATACATATTAGAGATAATATGCCAATAAAGCAAGCTCAAAGGAAATTGTTGTGTACATGCACTGTTCAGCATACATAAATAGCATCCTCTATTGGAAATTATTTTGGTGGTAGGAAAAGAATAGTATCACATATAAAAATAAGTAAAGAAATCTAAAGAACTAAGTTATCAGTCATTTATAGAATATGGTAGAAATAGACGTATTTTATTTACTACATACGGTCTAGTACTTTGCAATAAACTGCAGAAGAATAAGATTAATGAAATAATTAACTTCTAAAATATTTATATAGACAAGTAGTTAATCTGTACAAATATAAGTTTGTCTGAAATTAAATTTAGGGAAAATAAAACATTTATCCGTTTGAAATCACTACTATCACAGGCATAAAAATTGAAAGTTTCATCATATTTTCTGTCTATCTCTCCATCTGCTCGTTACATACTCACGTCAAAAGTGAAATTAGGGAACAAAAGATATACGTAAGGATTTTTATGAATTTTCATATTTCTATATCCCGACATCATAAGAGAAGCCAAAATTCTTACGAGCAGAGGGAGTTGACTATAATTTCATTAATGCTTAGATTGTAGAAAAGATTCACATAGATTCAATGTTATATTAAAACGTGTATTCGTTCTTTATAATTTTGGTGTTATGTTTTGTCTGTTACTTCCTAAATAGCCCTAATAATTTTAAGATTCTGCCAGTATATTTTGTAACAGTCATTTGTAACAGACGTTTTCGCGACTCTTCCTTATCTCATACTTGATCTCATGAAACTGGAGGATAGGTGGAATTTAATAATTCTTTTATTTGGCAGAAAAGGTTAACATACTTGCCTTGGCTCGAGTGTAGGTACCTCTAGAACATTCTGTTGCGAAAATTAATACGTGAAAAATTGCCTGAAGGAGAGGGAGCCGTGCGTTTGATCTAATTAGGGCCGATCTATTCAGGGCGGCCCGCAGAATCTAATTATAGCTGCCCAAGTTCCAGGAACTTCTGGACCTTTCTCGAACTGGCCCCTTCTAAGCCTAGGCCCTTCTACAGGTATATATAAGGGACTCTCACAGTACCCCACAGTTCAGTTGACGCTCAGTTTACGGTCAGATGTCTTGATGTTCACATCAGTGCTCCAGTGCGACTTAGTGCAGTGCGGTAAAGTGTTTTATAAGAAGAACAGTGTTGTGCCGTGACTGTAAGTAACAGTTTAGTGCCGTGTTTAAGACAGTGCAGTGCCGCGAAGTAAAGGACAGTGCAGTGCCGTCTTTTTGTGAATTTCAGCGACCGTGAGTGAATTATTGGACTGTGTAAGCTGAAGAACAGTGACACTATCAGTGTAATACTGTGAGTAGTAATAATTAACCTAGAGTAATGTGCATTCTAAAATAAATCATGCAGTGAAAAACTCTGAAACTTGTGTGTGTTTAATTTTGCAATCCAGAAGAACTCTCATTAACAACGTTTATTACTGGTTTTGTAATAAAACGTAACAATACTTTTACCAGCTAAGGTACAAGTACGTCTTAAGGGCTAATGGGATAAACCTTCTGGAAGTCAAAAAAGTCCGTCACGCGTTAACTAAGCAGATTTCCATTACGTTATGTATTTTCATTTATCTCAAAACGTAAAAGTCCAATGCGAACAATATTTGGTATTTAGGCTTCAAATAAAATGGTTTACAACATAATAGCCTATTGTTAATATGAGATGAGTAGGAGTGGGGGTTTACAAAGGACCAAAAACTAAAAAATGCACATATCTCGGTTAATATCAAGATATTGAAAACATGTGTACAAAAATAATTATAGAACATTACATTTGCAATAAGATTGGTTCTATGAAATTTTTCGATCTATAGATATTAATAATTTTCGAAATTCTATCCCTCTAAATCCCCTAGTCCGATTTCAGCCGTTAACGGTCTTTCTTTTTATATAAAACGGTGGTATATCAATTTTGGCAATGACAAGACTGATATTGCGACCGCTAGAGCGGTAACAGATAAATATATAGGTGATAGGTATATATATATATAATACAATTTTGACCTCATTTTCGTCATCTACTAGGATCTACTATCAATGGACAAATGAAGAATTACTTCGAAAATCGCGACATTCGTACGACCTCAATAGCTGATTTCCCTTAAGGAAAATATACCCACGTAGGCGATGAAAAGAATGTAATGGGAAAAGTAATTTGCAATTGAGCAACGAGTGGATCTCTCCAACAGGTTTGGAGGCACGCTTTATTCATTGTGATTTCAATACGCAATTTGTTGAGTACACCTATATTAAAAGTTTTCCAATGTGGTCCAATTTTTTTTATTTAAAAGAAATTAACGAAGTCATTGATGGTTAATAGCCCCATCCTCTCAATTTACGGAACTTGGTTCCAAGTGATTATTACTTATTCATGTTATAAATTTCTGAATGAGTCAATACTCTTACACACGATAATCAAAATTTCGTCAAAACATTTAAAAAGAGCATAGAACTCGTAAACGTAAGGGTGCTGTCTTTAGTTAGCCACTATATAATCTCTTAAAGTCTCCTTGTCACCTTATTCCTTTGTAACAAGCACTTGCCTTGGTTTCTTGAACCTCTTTGAAACGTAACAGGCTTTGAGAACGAAGAGGTCATTAAAAACCATCTTTGTCGGTTTTTAACTAACTAAACCCCAGGAGAATTATGAATGAGGAATTATTCCCTAAGTGGATATAAGAATAGCCCGCCACGCAGGGGCTGTGTTAACTCAGCAGATTTCCCACGTGCTTCAAGTATTACCACATTATCTCAAAACATAAATGTTCAATGAGAACAATATTTGGTATATAGGCTTCAAATAAAGTACTTCATAACATAATTGCATATTGTTAATATGGGATGAGTAGGAGTGGAGGTTTACTAAAGACCAAAAACGAAAAAATGAAAATATCTCGGTTAATAACCAAAATATTGAAAAAAATGTATGTAACAACATTTGTAAACATTACATTTTCAATAAGATTGGTTCTATATAATTTTTCGATGCCACGCATAGTAACGGAGATATTAAGAATTTTCGAGATTCTCCCCTCTAACCCCCCCCCCCCTCACCAGGTCCGATTTCAGCCGTTAACAAACTTGATCTTTCATTTGTTATAAAAAATTATATATCAAGATGGTAACAAAAGACAAAAATTGCGACCACTAGAGCGGAAACAGATAAAAAGATAGATCTGACATCATTTTCGTCGTATTTTAATCTTGGTACATTGTCTGACCGTCGCACACTGGAGCGAGTGATAGGGTAAGCCGGACATTCATTAATATCTCCGTTTCTACTGCTCCTAGAATATTGATTCTGGTGTCATTTTAAAGCACATCCAATACTCCATTGAACTACCTCATCAGCAATTTGGCCAGATGCGATATAACGGTTGGATGAATTTTAAATGTGTACATACAGATTGTGTATCGCTTACTAAGTAGAGAATTGTGATTTGTAGACACATAATATCAACATATGTTTTATAAATTTTTATTTTTTTAATAAAGTGAAGTTCACAAACGCAATACTAAAATTGTAAACAAAAATATATCTAGAATAAAAATTAAATAAATAAATAAAAATCTGTGTATTTAATTTAATAATGAGAATTTGTAAGCTGGAAGAATATCTAACATTTCTAAAATTTCAAATGTTTTTTATTTTTCAATTAGAAGTTCTTTTACTTCCGAAGATATTGTTTCTAAGCGATCGCATTCGTAGTTAAGTGTTGGCCTTAAATGTGATACACCGTACGTAGTTGGGAAAGGTCCGCGGGAGGTATAATACGTCTTCCGCATCGAAAGTGTTAACACTAAAAGTAAA
Source organism: Riptortus pedestris (assembly GCA_019009955.1). Taxonomy (NCBI): domain Eukaryota; kingdom Metazoa; phylum Arthropoda; class Insecta; order Hemiptera; family Alydidae; genus Riptortus; species Riptortus pedestris. The sequence goes on along the minus strand of CM032233.1, from coordinate 113,530,923 downwards.
ATATTTAATGAATAGGCAAGTTTAGGCAAGATCTGACGACGTTGTAAATAAGACAATATACTCCTAAAAGCATGCCAAGTAGTATTTCTTCAAGCAAATACGAGCGATTTGCGAATTCAATTAAATAAAATTATTTTCAGCTCGATGTAAAAAAAAAAAAAAAATTAGAGGAATTTTAAAAACCTTTTGTTCCAGTTTTTGATTTGTTATAATACCCTTAATGTGTACTAGACGCGTCAATAATTTATAAAATGAAATAAGAGTTCACGATGAATTTAATTAGCCAAGGCTTTTTTTAACATAGCAATTATAACCAGGCATTATGTAAAAACCATTGCAATAATATGGCTAAAAACCAATATCCTCAATTGAGAAGGGTTAATGTGGTACTAACAATACAATCAAAATCCCAAATTAAAACTTTTGTTTTTTCCCCCAATGTCCAACATTACTGAAGGATCGCTCCAGTGTGCGTCGGACAAAGGCTTCATATTTCCTTGTCGAGTGAACATAACATTCACGCAATGAGGAATATCCATTCATTTCTCCATGGCAGGAAATCGTCCTTCCTCAATGTCCTTTTAGCAGACATCCCTTAAGGGAAATCAGCTATTGAGGTTGTACTGTCGACGCGATTTTTGAAGAATTTCTTCAAATATCCATCAACCTTCCTAGTAGATGACGAAAATCAGGTGAGTTTAAAATAATATAAATATATATATATATATATATATATATATATATATTTATGTACGTTTTTTATTTATCTTTTTTTGTTTTTCATTTTTTTTTTCTTTATCATTTTTTTTTATTTTTTTTTTCTATTTAATTTATTTCTTTTATTAACTTCAAGAACAAATTTATAAACATTTCTTGTATACAAAACACTATGTATTAAGAACATACATGTTATATACTGTAATAGTATGGTACATGTAGCAAATAAACGCCCTTTGTGCATGGGTAATGTGCAAAAAAAAAAATATAAAAAAAAATAATAAAAAAAGACAAATATATATATATATATATATATATATATATATATATATATATATATATAGTGGTGTTTTTATGGAGGTTTGGTCAATGTTGGTGGAAAAAAAGTCCTTAGTTTATGCCGATATTTCGAGAATTTTATTTTCTCTTCTTCAGGGCTGTAAAAATACAGGTGCTACTTTATAATATTGCACATTGTTGTTAAATTAGAGTGTAACAGGAGGTGTTTATGCTATTTTTACTTACCAAGACTAAAGATACTTAAAAATTACTATACATATTGCACTAGAGTTACTGGTTACAGTAACCTTCCCTGGTCTGTTTACATTGAGCAGGGCCACAGCCTTATGTTTTTGTATATCTACAGTATATTGTCTTATGTTTGTTGAACTATATTATAATTATTATTCTAGCTATTATATTAGAAGTTTCTATAGTGATAATATAATAACTCTAGGTTTAAAATTTTTTTTTTTTTAAAAATTTTTGAAACGTTTACCCACACGAGGGAAGCGAGTGTGGTAATTTCACGAGAGTTGTAAATTCTACTTTCGTCACGAGTGTAATATTACATTTATTTTGTTTTTTGGTAGGTTATAAGCATGTTTGTGAAAGGTTATAAGCATAGTTATAAAACAACTAGTGATGATTGTGAAGTAGTGCAGTTATAAACAAGTGCAGGTTATAAACAAGGAAGGTAATTATTATTATATTTAAATTTTAAAATATATTGATTATTTCCACCAATAATTCATTCACATTTCAATTTATTTTGTTAAAATAAATTCTTACAATGTTAAGAAACATTTAAAAGCATTTAATTTCCAACTTCAAATTATTTTTTTAATTTATACTTATTACTAATTAAGAAGGCAATTCACTTTCTTCACTCTATTGCAAAATGTTTCACTTTCTTAACTCATTTCAGTTTAGTAATGTTACCATTATTCAACGATTACAGAAAAAAGTTATTATGTTATTGCTATTTTATTATGTTACAACTGTTATTGTTATGTGTTATTACAATTATTGCTATATTTTGTTAAAACTATTATGTTATTGTTATATATATATTATGTTACAACATTTATTGCTGTGTGTTATCACAACCAATGCTACATTTTATTAAAGCTATATTCATGTTATATGAAAGGCTATTATGTTATTGAATTTATCGTTTATTTTATTATGTTACAACTGTTATTGCTATTGTTATATATTGTGTTATGTGTTATTACAATTATTGTTATATTTTGTTAAAGCTATTATGTTCTTGTTACATATATTATGGTGGAAAACATCAACACAATTATATATATATATATATATATATATATATATATATACTATATATTTATTATATTTATATATGTGTGTGTGTGTGTGTGTGTGTGTGTGTGTGTGTGTGTGTGTGTGTGTGTGTCTTTTAACGCTTACTCAGTCACAAGTTTTGTCAATTCGTTACTAAACTCGATATTTAAACGTTCTACGTAAAAATGAAGATCAAGTTTAACGGATGAAACTTGGTGTTTAGAAGGGGATATTTTCGAGAATTCGAAATATCTTCGTTATTATACGTTGGATCGAAAAAGTGTACAGAACCAATCTTATTGACAATATTATTACCTATTAATGTTGTTTTATACGTATTTGCACTATCATGAATATTAGCCGATATATTTCATTTTTTTTTATTTTTCAGCTTTCAATAACCCCCCCCCCATTCCTACTCATGTCATTAACAATTAGCTGTATAACATGACCCACATTATTCTAAGTTTAAATACCAAATATTGTCTCCATGGAATCTTTATTATGCTAGATACTTTGTGCAATGACGTCATCAATTTAGGTATTACGTTCTTGTCTCGAAAATGACTTGATCTATACCCTAATCTATATTTAAGCGTTTTACCTAACACTAAAGTACATATTTGTGATTGACAGTAATCGGATAAGGAATAGATGGGGGGGAGGTGTTCGAGAGGGAGGGGAATTTGAAAATTCAAAATATTTCCGTTATTATGAGTCGGATCAAAACAGTTTATGGGATCAATCTAGTTAAGCTACTGACGCTCTACAATTATTGTTCTATGCATTTTTTTCGTAACTCAAGTACTAAGGGAGTTAGTCGTACTTTCTCGTTGTCAGCCTGCAGTAACCGTACTTCCTTACCCTATTTTACTTATCATGTTTTGTCATAGATAAGAAAACATGTATATAAAAATATTTATAGAACATTACATTTGCAATAAGATTGGTTCTATGCAATTTTTCGATCTATAGATATTAATAATTTTCGAAATTCTATCCCTCTAAATCCCCTAGTCCGATTTCAGCAGTTAACGGACTCTTCTTCTTCGGGTCTTTCTTTTTATATAAAACGGTTGGTAAATATCAATTTTTGGCACTTCATGACAAGACTTATATTGCTGACCGGACTAAAAACGGTTAAACAGACAAATATAAAGAGATAGGTGTATATATATATATACTATATATATATATATATATTATATATAAAATATATATAATTTTGAACAGACCTCATTTTCGTCATCTACTAGGATCTACTATCAATGGACATACGAAGAAAAACTTGCGATATTCGTACGACCTCTATAGCTGATTTTCCTTAAGGGAAATAGCTAAAATATACCCACGAAGGCGATGAAAAGAATGTAATGGGAAAAGTAAATTGCAATTGGGTAACGAGTGGATCTCTCCAACAGGTTTTGAGGCACGCTTAATTATGATCCTTCGAAAAAATTCTATGATTCATTGTGAATTCAATACGCAATTTGTTGAGTACACATATACTAGGTAGGCCAAGATCTTCTGATCGTAATTCTATAAATGATAGCTTGAAAAGTCTTCAATTATCATGGAAAGTTTTCCAATGTGGTTCAATTTTTTTTTATTTAAAAGAAATTAGAACGCAAGTCATTGATTTTTTAATAGCCCCATCCTCTCCAATTTACTGGGAACTTGGTTCCAAATGTTCTATTACTTATCATTCAAGTTATAAATTTCTGAATGTGTCAATACATCTTACACACGATAATCAAAATTTCGTCAAAACATTTAAAAAGAGCACATAACTCGTAAACGTAAGGGTGCTGTCTTTAGTTAGCCACTATATAATCTCTTAAAGTCTCCTTGTCACCTTATTTCTGTGTAACAAGCACTTGCCATGGTTTCTTCAACCTCAAATCAAGTGTTGAGAGATGAGATCTTGTATATTGTACCAGTACGTGAAAAAATCTGTTCAGTTTACCCAGCGCCTGCGTGACGGATGTTTTTAACATTGGGGGTAGTGCTTTCGAAATTTTTTTTCAAATGTCCATCGATCCTTGGGGGTTTTTAAAATTTTTTCCCAATTTTTAATTGGTTTTTTTCCCAAGGGAAAACAGCATTGGGTTGTACTCATGGTGCGATTTTCGAAATTTTTCTTCAAATGTTCATCGATCCTACCCTGGAGATGACGAAAATGAGGTGCGTTCATAACTGTATATATATACGAGTATATATATATATATATATATATATATATATATATTTGTCTGATACCGCTCTAGCGGTCGCAATTATTGTTTAATCATTACCAAACTCAATATTTAGTCGTTTTAAGTAAAAACAAAGATCAAGTTTGTTAACGGCTGAAATCGGACAAGGGGGAGGGGGGTTTAGAGGGGAGAATTTTCGAAAATTCGAAATATCTCCGTTACTATACGTCGGATCGAAAAATTGTAGAGAATCAATCTTATTGCAAATTAAATTTAATATAAATATTTTTATTTACATTTATTCTATATTTTGAATGTTAACCGAGATATTTGCATTTTTATGAAATTTTGGCCGATAACGGATTTTGGAATTTCCCGCCAAAACCTAGTTCGGACCTTTGCCGTAACTGTTCGGCTCTCCTGTGGAGATTTCTCTATTGTATAACTTCACGTGGGAAATCTGCTTAGTTTACGCAGCCCCTGCGTGACGGACTTTTATATATTTTAGTTTTAATATAGAATTCGTGTAAATACTATTTACTGTTTTGGCACAAACTTCGTCTCTTTTCCGATTCATAAGTATCCATTAACCGCCCACCTCCCTCCCCAGTTCCGATTTCAGCCATTAAAGACTATGAACGATAATTAGCGTTGATTTAAATGGATAAATATCGATTATGGTTTTGGTGAAATAAACAATTTTTCTATACCATGAATAGTAACTGAGATATTTGTATTTTAGCAGATTTCCCCCAAGAGAAATCAGCTACTGAGGTTGTACTCATGACTCATGAAACACTTCCTCAAATATCCATCGATTCTACCCAGTAGTAGACGAAAATGAGGTCCGTTCGAAATTGTATAAATATAACTACTCCAGATGCTATTATAAATTATTCAAATAGAAGCTAAGTAATAATTTCTTAAATTCCCGTTTACAGTGAAAAATATCATTGGGCAATATTAGCTATAACGATTAATGATTTCCTTGAAACTTGTTAGCACCATTTATTATTAGCAGCTATTGAAGTCGTACTCATGACGCGAGTTTCGAAAAATTTCTTCAAATGTCCATCGATCCTACCCAGGAGATGACGAAAATGAGGTCCGTTCAAAATTTTATATATATATATATTTGTCTGTTAACGCTCTAGCAGTCGCAACTTTTGTCTGATCGTTACCAAACTCGGAATTTAATCGTTTTATGTAAAAAAGAAGAGCAAGTTCGTTAATGGCTGAAATCGGACCAGTGGGAGGGGGGTTTAAAGGGGGGATTTTTGGAAAATTCAAAATATCTCCGTTATTATGCTTCGGATCGAAAAATTGTATAGAATCAATCTTATTGCAAATTAAATTTACTATAAATATTGTTTTATACATTTATTCTGTATCTTTAATATTAACCGAGATATTTGCATTTGTATTGTGAGTGTGGTCGGCTATGTTCGGGAGTTTCCACCGAGCGCTAGTGTGGCCGTTTCACTAACTATTCGTCCTCGTGAGAATAGGTTACTACTACTGTTATTATTAGGCAGATTTCTCTATTGTAAAACTTCACGTGGGAAATCTGCTTAGTTTACGCAGCCCCTGCGTGACGGACTTTTTTACAATTCCTGAGGAGCTTAAACCAAAACCCGTATATTTTATATGCATTATATTTCATTCCTTTATCATTATTTTGTTTCTTAACGAACCTACAAAGATGTTTCTTTCTATTTATATAATTCCAATATATTTCTCTCTCGTACTAACAGACAGATTTAATCCCATGTGATAATTTAAGAAAATTGTGAAAAAACCTCATACACCAGACGATTTTAAATAAATTGTTTGCCTGAAGTGTCATAAAATAATGTGAAACATATAGCCAGTTGGACTAGATGATTTTTAGAAGAACGCTTTAATCTCTCGATGGCCTTATACCAAAGACGGCTAATGAAAATGACTTTTCTTTTAGATTTTACTACACATTTTACAGCTTTTTACCCTGGATAATGACATTTACAACGCCTAAGATTGTAGACACATCTGCGTGTTACCTCCTCCATTAAAAGCATGAAATACTGGCATTCATTTTTCTTACAGCTAAAAATAAAAATCTGACGTAGATACCACTTTACTTATTATAATTCTCGTTAATTTAATATATATGAAAGTCCATCAACTAACTAAGCAGTTAAGTCCATTAACTAAGGAGATTTCCCACATGCGTCACGTATTTGCATTTATCTCAAAATGTAAAAGTTAAATGAGAACAATATTTGGTATTTAGGGGTCAAATAAATTGCTTCATAATATAAAAGCTTATTGTTAATATGACATGAGTAGGAGTGGGGGTTTAATCAAGACCGAAAACTGAGAAATGTAAATATCGTATTTATAATGAAGATATTGAAAAAAAAACGAAAAAAAAACGCATATAACAACATTTATAGAACATTACAATTGCAGTAAGATTTATTATATACGATTTTTCGATCCGACGCATAACAACAGAGATACACCGAATTTTCGAAATTCTCCCCTTTAACCCCCCTTCCTCCCACTAGTCCGATTTTAGCCGTTAACGAACTTGATCTTCATTTTTACATGAAATGTTTAAAAATGGAGTTTTGTAATGATCAGACAAAAATTGTGAACCTTGAGCGTTAGCAGACAAATATAAATATGACAATTTTAAACGGACCTCATTTTTGTTATCTTCCGGGTAGGATCGATGGATATTAGAAGAAATGTTTCTAAAATTCCATCTTGAGCAAAACCTCACTAGCTTCTATAAGCTAAATCTGAAAAAACGTTTCGTTGTTCTTCATTTGAAAGTAATATGCCAAAAAGTTTTATATGCCTGATAAGTGTAGGATATATTATAGATAAGAGGTATTTTGATTCGTATGCGTAAAATCAATGAATGGAGCAGGAATTTCAGGATGAGGGAGTTCAGTTTGAAGAGTGGATAGGGAGAGTATACATAAGTGAGAAATCTACTTCTGCCGTTCGGAGGTTTGGCGAGGTAGAGAGGTGTCTGGGGGGAAGGCTGAGTGAATTTTCACCAAAAACCTAGATCTGCCGGCTGAGGTGGGGCTTCAGCCGGGAATCTGTTTTAATTTAAGGGAGTCGGCGACGGGAGGAGGCTGACGTGTGAAAGCGATACGAGCCACAACAAAAGGACGGCCATTGCTGTAGAGAGCCAATCAATCCTGCTGTCGCTAGGCAACCCTGTCACCCGGGCCCCACCCCCTCATTCCCCCTTTGGCCGCCCCAACTCACCCCCCCCCCACCCCCCTCAGCTCGACTTCCGAATATGTATTAACAATATTTTAATCAAAGCGGCTACCCCAAAACAACCAGATAATCAATCTGGATGAGTCAGGGCCACCCCAGCAGCCGCCGGTTCACCCCACTTGCAAAGCCCCTCCAATCCCCGCCTCTACAGACTTTATCAGCAGCCGCTTTAAAAAGAAAATAAGCCATCTGGTTTCGCCGCTCGACATTCAGCCAAATCCTTATCCGACTCCCAATCCACACCCCGCCACCATATTCTATCTTTCTTCCTATTCCCACAGCGGATAAATAGGCCCGGACACATACGTAACTTATTTTCTTTTGTCGGCTAATTCAAGATATTTTTGTAAACCGTTAATGTATGTAACACATTATGCCTAATACAAAACTACAAATTTTGCAGCAAAGCATAGTAATGTTTTAACGTTTTAAGTTTATGGTTTATGGAGAGAGAGAGAGAGAGAGAGAGAGAGAGAGAGAGAGAGAGAGAAAGAGAGAAAATGAAGAGTCAAGTCTTAGAAGAAATTCATCCAGAGTGAGAATGGAGGAGAGAAAATGGGGTAAGCGAGAGAGACAGAGAGACAGAGAGAGAGAGAGAGAGAGAGAGAGAGAGAGAGAGAGAGAGAGAGAGAGAGAGAGAGAGAGAGAAAGGGGGGGGGGGTGACAGACAGCAAGAGAGGCGTGTGAGTAAGAGTAGGAAATATATTTAAGGAATAAGAGGAAAAAGGTGAAAAAAGTGAAGGAAAGATGTATACAGTCGAACAGGGAGAGGGACGGTGAAAATGCGGCCGGTCAGGGAGAGAGGAAGGGACATACAGTCCAACTTGGAGACAGATAGAGGAAGGGATTGAAAAGGTAGTGAGAAAGAGAACGAATAAGATAAATAGATAGACAAAGAGGTAAAGAATAGGAGAGGGACGGAGAGGGAGAGGGAGAGGGAGTGGGAAAGGGAGAGAGAGAGAGAGAGAGAGAGAGAGAAATTAGTAATGAGCTAGATGAATAACGTAATTAATTTAAAATATATTTAAACAATTGATCCAAAAAGATCTATAAAGATTAGGATCGGCAATATTATACAGAGAGGACAATACAGACTACCAGCACTATGTACTGATAATCAGCCAAAAACCTTGCAATTACTGAGGCACTCAAAACACTCCACGACATTTTAAGTGACAAAGAGACATGTATAATCTATGCGGACGCAAAATTTCAGAAGATTAATTACACTATGTTGATAGAAGAATGTAATGGTGGCAATAGCATGGATAAAAGGATACTCAGGAAATTTAGGAAATGATACAGAAGACACAAATACAGCTTCATGAGATGAATCAATACCTATTACATACTCTAAATTGAGTAAACATACCATTAAAACTCTTTTGATAGACGAATATTATAAAAATGGGACAAAAGATGGACAAACACTACTAAAGGACGACAATTACATAAGACACCAAGCTATACACCAGAGACAAAAAATAACACTTAGCAATTCTAAATAAATACAATTTATATCAGAACATGGACCTACAAAAAGCTACTTGTACAAATTCAAACTAACAAACACAAATACATGCAAATGTGACAATGAGACTATACAGACATATAACCACCTCTTATATGACTGTATATTACTTGACAGACCAAGAGCAAGACTCATCAAGTATATTACTTTACAAAACGGAACTTAGCCGACGGACAAACCGAAACGTTTACTCAAATTCAATAAGGGATTTAATGCATTTATTCAAGAATTGGACATCATTTTGTAGATCTACACCTACTATTATACACATGTAATGTTTACATATGTTTTATTTTATTTATTTATTTAATTTATTTACTTTTTTATTTATTTTTATTGTTTTATAATGTTTATAATTATTATTTAAGAAATATTATAATGTAATACTGAAATGTGTCTAGTATCCACATTTAAATAAATTCCCACGTTAGAGGGATACTCTGCGTGAAAAACAGGAAAAAAAACATTTAGAAATTGTACAAAATAACAGACATCCCCAATCCGTTTTAACAAGAATGATCTCATCCAGACGAATCGATCAGAAATTCGGTAGATATAAATATTTAAACCCAATTGTTGTAAGAGGCCAATAAAAACACTGAAAAACGTTAATGCATCTATGATCTATTAACTAGCATACAAAAAAAAATGACTTATACAAAAATATACCTACTTAAAATTTGATATTGGTGATATTTCTCAACTGCTGAAGTTAAGTTCTTATTAAGAGCCCAAAAGTCTTTCTGAACATCGTTATTTGTTTAAACAGAATTAGGCTAAAATAAAAAAGTATATTTCACTCTGGCGTATTGACTTTTAAGAATATAATAGAGAATAAAAAATGGGTACCTACTATTAGCATATTAAATATTTCACTCAAGATCAATATGAAGTATGTTTTTAATTGATAATAAAAAGGAAAACAAATTGGTCGTAGAAAAAGTAAATGAAATGCAGCGAAAGAAAATGTAAATAATTATGTATAAGTTTATTTACAGGAGCCTCTAAATTAATGAATTCTCAAATTGGTTATATAAGCTTTTTATAGGAGCCTCTTAATTAATGAATTCTAAAATTGGTATATAAGCTTATTTATAGGAGCCTCTTAATTAATGAATTCTAAAATTGGTATATAAGCTTTTTTATAGGAGCCTCTTACTTAATGAATTTTAAAATTTGTATATAAGCTTATTTATAGGAGCCTCTTAATTAATGAATTCTAAAATTAGTATATAAGCTTATTTATAGGAGCCTCTTAATTAATGAATTCTAAAATTGGTATATAAGCTTAATTATAGGAGCCTCTTAATTAATGAATTCTAAAATTGGTATATAAGCTTATTTATAGGAGCCTCTTAATTAATGAATTCTAAAATTGGTATATATGCTTTTTTATAGGAGCCTCTTAATTTATGAATTCTAAAATTGGTATATAAGCTTTTTTATAGGAGCCTCTTAATTTATGAATTCTAAAATTGGTATATAAGCTTATTTATAGGAGCCTCTTAATTAATGAACTCTAAAATTGGTATATAAGCTTATTTATAGAAGCCTCTTAATTAATGAATTCTAAAATTGGTATATAAGCTTAATTATAGGAGCCTCTTA
>CM032233.1:113437500-113515000 GCA_019009955.1 Riptortus pedestris | reverse complement strand
GATTTAAAAGGGTTAACTTTTATTATATTCTTTAGACAAAGCACGGATATGAGAAAGAATCAGATATTAAAGGAATATTTTCCATAATATAAAAGTACAAAAAAGATAAGCACATGAAGGAGTAAATATATCATCCTAATAATGCCAACCACCATTGCTGTGGGGTACAAAACTAAATAAAAAAATAATAATAATAGTATAAATGTACTAGTATATAGGAATAACATAATTTATTTATTAAAACCATTGTAAATTGTTGTCTTTATTACTTGTCTAATGTTCTAGTCTACTTTTATTTGTTTAGTCCCTTAAATTAAAACATTTTCTCCAACAACTCAATGGAATAAACATAAACACAATTTAAAAAGTCCGTCAGGCAGGGGCTGCGTAAATTAAGCAGATTTCCCACTTGAAGTTTTACAATAGTTAAATCTGCTTAATAATAACGGCTGTAGTGAGGAATCTCTAAACCTATTCACGAGAGACGAATAGTTACGGAAACGGCCGCTCTAGCTCTCGGAAGAAAGTCCCGAACATAGCCGACTCCTGCCGACCACACACACAATACAAATGCAAATATCTCGGTTAATATTCAAGATACAGAATAAATGTATAGAACAATATTTATAGTAAATGTAATTTGCAATACGATTGAGTTTTTACAATTTTTCGATCCGACGCATAATAACGGAGATTTCGAATTTTCAAAAATCCCTCCTCTAAACCCCCCCTCCCACTGGTTCGATTTCAGAGATTAGAGCGTGAACAGACACACACACACACACACACACACACACACACACACACATATATATATATATATATATATATATATATATATATATATATATATACTAGCTCAGATACCCGGCTTCGCCCGGGAATTCATTTGAGGCTGAATGGTGATGGTATTTTTTAGCAGGCTTTACATTGCACAATATTTTGACATTTACCCGTCCCAGTGATTAGGATTGATACCCGTCTTTCCCGTGGATTTGCTAATAATAGAATTATTTGTTCGATAAGGCTTCACTGTCTTCGATATTTTTATATTTCCCGTCTCTTATACATGTAAATATGGTGAATTTTTATTTCAGGCCTCTCTTATAACCCCCTCTCGTTCGAACCTAAAAATTTTAATATAACTTATAATCATGGAAGAATTAATGCTAATTGACATACCGAGTTTTGTTAAGTTCGGTTCAGCCGTTAGTGCCCGCTAAAGTTTTAACGTATAACTCATTTATACTTAGATATACGACAAAAGTGTATATAACAAAAGTTACTCCAAATAACAAAATAGACAACTTTTGTTATGTTTATATTTTCGGAAAAACCAATAGGAAACGAAATATCGCTATTTTTAATTTCAGGCTTGCCTTATAACCCCCACTCCTGCCCGTCCATAGAAATGTTGGTATGGCTTATTATAATGAAGGCCTCACTGCTAATACACATACCGAGTTTTATTTAGTTCGGTTGAGTCTTTTTTGGCAAATAATATTGTTGACTCCCGGTATAATTTTTAGCGTATAACGCATTTAAACTTCGGTATACGACAAAAGTGTATATAACAAAAGTTACTCTAAATAACAAAATAAACAACTTTTGTTATGTGCAAATTTGCCGAAAAACCAATAGAAAACGAAATATCGCTATTTTTAATTTCAGGCTTCCCTTATAACCCCCACTCCTGTTCGTCTCAGAGAAAATTAATATAGCCTAAAGTCTAAGTTGGGTTATTAGTAATATACATACCAAGTTTCATAAAATTCGGTTCAGCCGTTTGTGCGTGAAAAGGTAACAAACAAACAAACAAACAAACATACACGAAAGAAACAAAATGCAGATATGGTGTCTATGACATGTGAAACGAAAAGTTATCGTGAAATTTCGCGAAAAAAATCAATGTACAGACAGAGGTTACAATTTTATATATATATATATATATATATATATATATATATAGATATATATATATATACATTTGAACGGACCTCAATTTCTTTATCTCCTGTGTAGGAGCGTCGGACATTTGAGGATATTTTTGGAAAATTGTTTCATGAGTACTACCTCAATAGCTTATTTCCCTTAAGGGAAATCAGCTAAAAGTCATATTATACATACTCGTAGGAGCTCTACATATGTTCATTTTAATACTTGCATTTATACATACGTATTTTCATAGCAATAGGTTCATTTATCTGCATGAAAATACATTTCCTATCATAAGATTCCGTAGCAGGATTCCCTTAAGGGAAATTAGCTATTGAGTATGTACTCATGAAGCAATTTTCGAAATTGTCTTCAAATGTCTGAGAGGACCTCCTGGCCTAAGTATAGCAGGAAGCTATAGGCCTATACGCTCGCTGCCGGTGCTTGGAAAGGTGCTGGAGGTACTGATAAAGAAAAGAAATGCTCCCATAATGTTTAAATCTCCAGGGGCAGATCCACCGTAAGAAGCAATTCGGTAGCTGCTAGGAGACTGCGATGAGGAAGAGCCGAAAAGGCAATCATCATCTTTATTGATATTGGAGGTGAGTATGACATGATTGATGGAAGCAGTCCATTTTCATAATTCTTCTCTTCTAAACTCCCCCCCCCTCCTACTGTTAGGATTTCAGCCATTAACGAACTTGATATTACTTTTTACATAAAACGCTTATATTTCTAGTTTGGTAAGGATAAAAAAAAAATTGCAACAGCTAGAGCTGTAGCAGACACATGTATATATATAATGTTGAAAGAAACTCATTTTCGTCATCTACTAGTTAGGATCCATGGACATTTGAAGAAATTTTTGGAAAATCGCGCCATGATTATAACCTCAATAGCTGAATCTACTAAAACAGGACGGCATAACTCAGAGAAGGTCTCAATAAGAACATGTCGAATTAAGGTAACGTTTTATATATATATATATACACACACACACACACACACACACACACACACACACACACACATTATTTATCTGTTACAGCTCTAGATCTCAAATTCAGCTCTATCGTTACAAAACTCGATTTATAAGCGTTTTGTGTAGAACTAAAGATCAAGTTCGTTAACGGCTGAAATCGGAAAAGGTGAAGGGGGGGGAGGTGTTAAGAGGAGGGAATTTCAAGAATTCGCAATATCTTCGTTATTATAAGTCGGGCCGAAAAATTGTATAGGACTAATCTTATTGTAATCCCTCAATGTGGGTAGGCCATAACTGGTTTTATATATTTATTTTCATTTTATTACATTGTATTTTCGAATATTTTTTTGACTATTTTATGAATATCGTATAACAAAAGTAGTTAATAATGCTCTTTCTCCACTTTTTTACTCACCATACATAGTATTACACACACGGAACGAATATTTTTAATTTTGATACTTAAAATAATACAAATAAAGAACAGTTTGTTCTCTCTAAGTTCTGGCCATAGACAATAGTTGATGCATTACGTCAATAAGGGTTCTGAAAGCAGGCAACGGCCCAAGGCAAATGGATCAATGAGTAGTTACTCCCCCTAATTAATGGGCTATCTACGTAAATTAGGTAATTACATGGATTCAAAGGACATTTTCAAAATGTATTCACTGTACATCCCTTACAGGCTCAAAATTCAATTGACACACTGCACCAGGTGCTCATTATCTAATTAGTAGATCAATACCTCCATTTACATTAGGTGTTGACTGTAAGCACCCTCCGCAGCATAGAATAATAGTAGTAAGTATAATCCCAAATACATAAAACATATAAAATATACAAATGGCTAAATACACTTAAAATCATAAACAGGGGCTGCGTAAACTAAGCAGATTTCCCACGTGAAGCTATACAATAGAGAAATTTCTATACGAGAGCCGAACCGTTACGGCCGAACTTTAGGCGGGAAACGTTCGTTATCGGCCCACATTTAATAAAAAATGCAAATATCTCGGTTAATATTCAAGATAGAGAATAAATGTATAGCGCAATATTTATAGTACATTTAATTTGCAATAAGATTTGTTCTATACAATGTTTTGATCCGGCGTATGGTAACGGAGATATTTCGAATTTTCAAAACACCTCTCCTCTAAACCCCCCCCCTCCCACTGGTCAAATATTTGGTATTTACGTTTCACATAATGTGCTTCATAATACAACTGCTTTTGCTAGTAGCTTATGACATTAGTAGAAGGGGGGGGGGGTTACCGAAGGCTGAAAATTAAGAAATGCAAATATCTCGGTTAATAATCAAGGTAGTGAAGAAACAAACATAACAACAGTTATAGAACATTACTCTGGTATTAAGATTGGTTCTATATAATTTTTCGTTCCGACGCTTAATAACTTCCCACTTGTCTGATTTCAGCCATTAACAAACTTGATCTTTCATTTTACATAATAAAACGACTGTACAGCTAGAGCGGTAACAGACATACGTATATTTTTAATTTTGAAAGGACCTCATTTTCGTCTTCTAATAGGTAGGATCGATGGGGTTTTGAAGACATTTTTCGAAAATCGAGTCATGAGTACAACCTCAATAACTGTTTTCCCTTACGGGAAATCTGCGAAAAATGATTAATGTGTGAAATGAATGCGAGTTTTACGTAGTAGGGTGTGCTGATTGCGAATATGCTCTCACAAATGTTGTAGCACGTCTAAATGTAAAGCTATAACTGAAAGTTGTATTATACTAAAAGCCTGAAAATGGGTTGTTATGTAGCTGCATCAAAGAGGTAAATAAACATTTATAATTCACGTCTTATTTGTAATATTTAGTATTTTCATCCCAAAGTATGCACAATGCGTTCCCAAATTGGTTTTCAAATTTCATTTCGACTAAGTACGTCGAACTGCGAATAGAACTATCATTGATACACCTTTCCACTAACTTACATTTTTTTCTGCCGTACCAGAGAAAATGAGTAGATTATCTTAAATGTTTTATAATTTAGTAAATATTTTAAAGTGTTTATTAGTATATTTTTTGCTCAATGTACATTTGCGATATCAATTTATGTGATGAAGACTTTTGAAATATTCGTTCCATGCCTGAAATATTAAATGCCACGTAGGAGGGCCCAGTTTAGTCATGTGTGTTACGGGTGGTCTTCATAGTGAGCCTAGAGTAGTATGTTCGATTCCCGCCATGGACAATGGGAATACAGTGACAAACTCATTAAATAAAATCCTTAGTCCCCTTTGGCTAGGTAAGAGGCTGATAGCCTTTAGATAACCCGCCCCAATCAGCCATAGCAACATAAAGTGGACTTTAATACATAGCAATACCATATATCAAAGAATGTGATTTATTTTCATATCACCACATTCATTTATTTTTCTACTTCAATCATCCGACTCACATCCGTGAGTCCCTTCGAGAGAAATTATACTTTTAAAATGTTCTGAGTAAAATTAAGACCTCCTAGTACTAGTTAATATGACCACAGAATAGAATGGATAAAATCTATTAATTAGCTGAAAATATTTTTCATTTAATGTTTGGTAAGCATAGAAGGCCTATCATGTGTAATGAAGGGTAAAACATTGAGTGCTACTGCGAGTGTTCAATTTAACTTGTATACCTGAAGATTCTACACGGTCACTATATTATCTCTGACTAGCTAAATCATAGAATGAGAGAGAGAGAGAGAGAGAGAGAGAGAGAGAGAGAGAGAGAGAGAGAGAGAGAGAGAGAGAGAGAGAGAGAGAGAGAGAGAGAGAGAGAGAGAGAGAGAGAGAGAGAGAGAGAGAGAGAGAGAGAGAGAGAGAGAGAGAGTGAGAGAGAGAGAGAGAGAGAGAGAGAGAGAGAGAGGGAGAGAGAGAGAGGGAGTGAGTGAGAGAGGGAGAGAGAGAGAGGGAGGGAGGGAGAGAGGGAGGGAGGGAGGGAGGGAGGGAGGGAGGGAGGGAGGGAGAGAGAGAGAGAGAGAGAGAGAGAGAGAGAGAGAGAGAGAGAGAGAGAGTGAGAGAGAGAGAGAGAGTGAGAGAGTGAGAGAGAGAGAGAGAGAGAGAGAGAGTGAGAGAGTGAGAGAGAGAGAGAGAGAGAGTGAGAGAGAGAGAGAGAGAGTGAGAGAGTGAGAGAGTGAGAGAGAGAGAGAGTGAGAGAGTGAGAGAGAGAGAGAGAGAGAGAGAGAGAGAGAGAGAGAGAGAGAGAGAGAGAGAGAGATTTTGTATTTAATATAGCTTTCCAAATTTTGTGTAAGCAGCAGTGTACAGAGTGGTCACGGTTTTAGTCGACAAATACATACATATGATGCCATTAGCTATTTCTGGTATTCAAAGTATTAGCAAAGCCTAGAACAATACAAAGGTCGTGTGGAGGATTACTAAACGTAAAACTACAAATTTTCCTTTCACAAATACAACTCAGGTACCTATGTAAAGAAAGAAAATTATTAGCTCCACGTGACGAGGCCAATAATCTGCAGTTTAATTCGCAACTCCATTATCAAACGCATGTACAGATTTTCAATTACAAGCAAAAACAACAAAGTTTATTTATCCTGATATTTTACACCTAACGTTCCATTGTGATTACAGTACAAGTAGTCAGTACAATTATTGTATTTTCCTTTGAAGAGTAAATTAATCGAATATGCAATCGAAGAGTGGATGAATCTAAGCAACAATATTAAATTCCATTTCCAAACTCGTATTAATTTCCGTATTGTTGAAAAAGCAAATTTCCAATATAGGTTCATTATCATATCTGTATAAGCATTAATCCTACCACATCACATTTCGGCTCTTAATGAGGAATTTATTTACTTATACTTGCTAACATTCACAAGCACATATAGCTCTAGGTAATTCAAGAGTGTACATCTAAGTAAATCTAAGCATATGTTTCAACAATTCCATTGCCGTAAAGATTATACGAAAACTTATGTTACAAAACCATGTAAAGTTGATCTAAACTAAACATAGCAGCATCCTTATGATATTACGTTAACTCTCGCTTGGTTTATTAAGTACCATTGAAAACGGGGGTCAAAATTAAATTTCTAATTATAGTTGCTATACGAGTAAGAATAACATTTCAGGGAAGATCCTTAAGGATCTTAAGGTCTCAACTAAGACCTCTTTACCATTTTCAAATGGCGAACGTTCCGGTCTCCAGGGCATTTAGAATGCTAAAAACATACAGAGTAAATTTGCAATTTTTGTATCTCATCCATTAAGGCATCCGTATTTTTTTAGAAACTATGAGTTATTCCTCTAAATATTTATAACCATAAATATCAAAAGGAAAACAAAAAAAAAAAAAAAACCTTATGATACTCAAGCTTAAACCAATTGGTAATTTGTCAGCAATCTGAAGTCTTTTTAAAAGTCCGTCACGCAGGGGCTGCGTAAACTAAGCAGATTTCCCACCTGTGGTTTTACAATAGAGAAATTTCACGAGAGCCGAAGAGTTAAGCAAACGGCCGACCTAGCTTTTGGCGGGAAACTCACTCTCACCGTTATCCGCCCCAATTTCATAAAATTGCAAATAGCTCGGTCAATATACACGATAGAGAATAAATATATATAACAATGTTTATAGTAAATTTAATTTTCAATATGATTGACTCTATACAATTTTTTGATCCAACGTATAGTAATGGAGATATTTCAAATTTTCGAAAGTCCTCTCATCTAAAACTCCCACCTCCCACTTGTTCGATTTCAGCCACTAACGAACTTGATCTGTCTTTTTACATAAAAAATTAAATATCGAATTAGGTAACGATCAACCAAAAATTGCGACCGCTCGAGCGTTAACAGACAAATATACTGGTTGTTACAAAAGTCCTTGTTCACAAAATTAATTTTATTCAAATGTGGGTACAAAATTTACAAATCAAATTTATTCTTCAAAATACAGCCCATCATTTTCAACTACTTTAACCCATCTTTCAGCCAAAAGTTGTATTTGATGTTGATTCTACTATGCAGTTTTCGAGGCAAAGAACTCATCGCATCCAGATTTGACATCATCGAAGTTTTCGAAGCGCCGACCTTTCAAAAAATGCCCTATTGACCTGAAAAGTCCATAGTCAGACGGTGCGACGTCTGGGCAGTAAGGAGGGTGGGGCAAGACGCTAATCCCGTTCATTTCCGAAAATTTTTCTTTATCTAATCTTGAGCGAAGAGCAGGGGCGTTGTCTTGCTGAAATAACGCTTGATTCCTATTAATCAAAGCCCACCACTCCACCAAACACAAAGCATAATCTTTTTTCCGAATCGATCTTGGCATACCTCTGCTTGAGCCGCTTGGCCTTGCTGAACCCACTGTTTGCGGTTGGTATTTGAACGGACGTTTTGGACACCAAGCTTTTTGAAATGCCGGCTTATTGACACATTTGAAACTCCCATTTCTTCGGCTAATCCTCGAGTTGTGACATGTGGATTCCGACCAACAGCGAGTTTTTCATTTCAGCCTCTCTTATAATCCCCACTCCCCTTTGAACCTAAAATTTTTAATATAGCTTATAATCATGGAAGAATTAATGCTTATTCACATACCGAGTTTTGCTAAGTTCGGTTCAATCGTTAGTGCCCAACAAAATTGTTGGCTCCCGCTTTAGATTTTAGTGTATATCTCGTTTATACTTTTCTATACGACAAAAGTGAATATAACAAAAGTTACTGAAAATAACAAAATAAACAACTTTTGTCATGTGCATGTTTGTCGAAAAACCAATAGGAAACAAAATATCACTACTGTTAATTTCAGGCCTCCCTTACAAACCCCACTCCTGCTCGTCCATAGAAATGTTGGTAGGGCTTATGATAATTAAGGCGTCAACACTAATAAACATACCGAGTTATATTTAGTTCGGTTGAGTCTTTTGAGCCCAATAAAATTAATGACTCCCGCTATAGTTTTTAGCTTATAACTCATTTATACTTCGGCTTACGACAAAAGTGTATATAACAAAAGTTACTCTAAATATCAAAATAAACAACTTTTGTTATGTTCATATTTGCCGAAAACCCAATAGGAAACGAAATATCGCTATTTTTAATTTCAGGCCTCCCTTATAACCCCCACTCCTGTTCGTCTCAGAGGATATTAATATAGCCTAAAGTCTAAGTTGGGTTAGTAGTAATATACATACCAAGTTTCATAAAATTCGGTTCAGCCGTTTATGCGTGAAAAGGTAACAAACAAACAAACAAACAGACACCAAAGAAACAAAATGCAGTTATGGTGTCTATGACATGTGAAACGAAAAGTTATCGTGAAATTTCGCAAAAAAATCAATGTACAGACAGAGGTTACAATTTTATATATATATATATATATATATATATATATATATATATATATATATATACTAGCTCAGATACCCGGCTTCGCCCGGGAATTGATTTGAGGCTGAATGTTGATGGTATTTTTTTGGCAAAACTTTACTTTGAACCATATTTTGACATTTACCCGTCCCAGTGTTTAGGGTTAATACCGGCTGTTGGCATTTGTTAATAAAAAAATTAATTATTTATGTATGTCTTCACTGTCCTCCATATTGTCATATTTCCCGCCTCCTGTGCATTATGCATAGATTCCAGTGGGACAATATCGTACCACGATATATCGTGGTTACAATTTTATATATATAATATATATATTATATATATATATATATATCTATATATATATATATATATATATATATATATATATATATATATATATATATATATATATATATATATCTATATATATATATATATATATATATATATATATATATATATATATATATATATATATAAAATTGTAACCTCTGTCTGTACATTGATTTTTTTCGCGAAATTTCACGATAACTTTTCGTTTCACATGTCATAGACACCATAACTGCATTTTGTTTCTTTGGTGTCTGTTTGTTTGTTTATTTGTTTGTTTATTTGTTTGTTTGTTTGTTTGTTACCTTTTCACGCATAAACGGCTGAACCGAATTTTATGAAACTTGGTATGTATATTACTACTAACCCAACTTAGACTTTAGGCTATATTAATATCCTCTGGGACGAATAGGAGTGGGGGTTATAAGGGAAGCCAGAAATTAAAAATAGCGATATTTCGTTTCCTATTGGTTTTTCGGCAAATATGATCATAAGAAAAGTTGTTTATTTTGTTGTTTAGAGTAACTTTTATTATATACACTTTTTTCGTATACCGAATTATAAACGAGATATACGCTGAAACCTATAGCGGAAGTGAACAATTTTATTTGGGACAAAAGACCCAACCGAAATAAATAAAACTCGGTATATCTATTAGCACTAACGCTTTTATTATAACAAGCCATACTAACATTTCTAGGGACGGTCAGGAGTGGGGGTTATGAGGGAAGCCAGAAATTAAAAATAGCGATATTTCGTTTCCTATTGGGTTTTCTGCAAATATGAACATAACAAAAGTTGTTTATTTTGTAATTTAGAGTAACTTTTGATATATACACTATCGTCGTATACCGAAGTATAAAGGTGTTATACGCTAAAAATTATAGCGGGAGTCAACAATTTTATTTGGCACAAAAGACTCAACCGAACTAAACCAAACTCGGTATGTGAATTAGTACTAACGCCTTCCTTATAATAAGCCATACTAACATTTATAGGGACGGGCAGGAGTGGGGGTTATAAGGGAGGCCTGAAATTAATAATAGTGATTTCCTATTGGGGTTTCACCAAATATGCACATAAAAAAAGTTGTTTATTTTTTATTTACAGATCAGCACTTCATTTCAATATGAACTATCAGGTACCTCACCTTAAAAAATTAATTCAAATGTATGTCAATATTTTCTCCTTAATAATTCAAATCTATGCATAATACACAGGAAACGGGAAATATGACAATATGCAGGACAGTGAAGTCTTACATAAAAAATTAATTTCATTATTAACAAATCCACAGAAACGACGGGTGTTAACCCTAAACACTGGGACGGGTAAATGTCGTGAAAAGTAAAGCCTTGCCAAAAATATACCATCACTATTCAGCCTCAAGTGAATTCCCGAGCGAAGCCGGGTATCTGAGCTAGTATATATATAAAATTGTAACCTCTGTCAGTACATTGGTTTTTTTTCGCGAAATTTCACGATAACTTTTCGTTTCACATGTCATAGACACCATAACTGCATTTTGTTTCTTTCGTGTATGTTTGTTTGTTTGTTTGTTAGTTACCTTTTCACGCATAAACGGCTGAACCGAATTTTATGAAACTTGGTATGTATATTACTACTAACCCAACTTAGACTTTAGGCTATATTAATTTTCTCTGAGACGAACAGGAGTGGGGGTTATAAGGGAAGCCTGAAATTAAAAATAGCAATATTTCGTTTTCTATTGGTTTTTTGGCAAATATGCACATAACAAAAGTTGTTTATTTTGTTATTTAGAGTAACTTTTGTTATATACACTTTTGTCGTATACCGAAGTTTAAATGCGTTATACGCTAAAAATTATAGCGGGAGTCAACAATATTATTTGCCAAAAAAGACTCAACCGAACTAAATAAAACTCGGTATGTGTATTAGCAGTGAGGCCTTCATTATAATAAGCCATACCAACATTTCTATGGACGGGCAGGAGTGGGGGTTATAAGGGAAGCCTGAAATTAAAAATAGCGATATTTCGTTTCCTATTGGTTTTAAGCAAACATAAACATAACAATAGTTGTTTATTTTGTTATTTGGAGTAACTTTTGTTATATACACTTTTGTCGTATACATAAATATAAATGAGTTACACGTTAAAACCTTAGCGGGCACTAACGGCTGAACCGAATTTTACAAAACTCGGTATGTCAATTAGCATTAATTCTTCCATAATTATAAGTTATATTAAAATTTTTAGGTTCGAACGGGAGGGGGGTTAAAAGAGAGGCCTGAAATAAAAATTCACCATATTTACATGTATAAGAGACGGGAAATATAAAAATAGCGAAGACTGTGAAGAATTATCGAACAAATAATTCTATTATTAGCAAATCACAGTCAAATACGGTTATCAATCCTAAACACTTGGACGTGTAAATGTCAAAATAGTGTGCAATTTAAAGCCTGCTAAAAAATACCATCACCAGTCAGCCTCACATGAATTCCCGGGCGACGCCGGGTATCTGAGCTACTATATATATATATATATATATATATATATATATATATATATATATATATATATATACTCGCGGACAAAAAAAACGGCGCACCTACATTTTCGTCTACAATTTCTCAACTAAGTATACCAAAAATCATACCGATTTTTTTTTTTATTTATTATTTTATCTAAGAATTTATATAGGTACTGGGTAAAATAGAGAAAAAACAAAAAAGAAATGAAGTAAGCGCACAATAAAATTTAATACACAAAAAGTGATTTTGGTAAAACAACAAAATAAAAAAATTTCTGTACGATTTCAAAACAAAAATTATGGGAATTTCTTTTACCTCGGTTTAGTACCGTGTGTTACCCCCTCTAGCTTGAATCACCGCCGAACTGTCAGAGCCAGACGTGTACTAATGAAACGTGGATTACAGAATTCAGCAGTCTTATCTCCAACTTAATTCTTTGGGATCCTAATACCACTTCGAATTATTGACAAGAAAGTGTAAGGTACATATATATGTGTGTGTGTGTGTGTCTGTTACCACTCTAGCTGTCACTCTTATTGTTTAATCGTTAACAAACTCGTTATATAAACGTTTCATACAAAACTAAAGATCAAGTTCGTTAAAGGTTGAATTCGGACCCGGGGGAGTGGGGGAGGTTAGACGGGAGGAAGTTGATCCATACTATAGGATCGAAAAATTGTTTATAACCACATTGCAAATTAACTATAAATACTGTTACATATATTTATTCTCTGTCTTGAATATTATCCGAAATATTTGCATTTTTCAGCCTTCAACAAACACCCACTTCTACCCGTATCACATAAGCAATACTCTGTTATATAATAAACGACGTTATTTGAAGCTTAAACACTAAATATTGTTTTCAAGAGACCTTTATTATACGGCATACATGCAAATATGTTCTTTTGACCCCCTCCCTCCGTCTTTATATCTTGGACTACTACAATATGAGTGATTGATGTAAAAATAATTCTTATTCATTATAAAGTACAGTGCTATATATAGTAAATAATTTTCAATAAAATTAATATGTTATATTTAGATACTTTTTCAGTAATTGCTTTTCTTTCAGGTGAAGAATATTTCTATCAATCTGTTCAGCTGTAGAAGATTGGCAGACCTGTTTGTTTACAAATCAAACACTTTCCATTGAAAGGTTATTAAAATTGACTGAAATATTTTTCATTACTGTTTGCATTTATTCACCTAATATTCACGGTGGTGTGTTAACAGTTTGTAGATTTGTCTATTACAAAACTTCACGAGGGAAATCTGCTTTATTTACGCAGCCACTGTGTGACGGACTTTTTCTACTTCAACTGTGTCTTTTGCCCTACTTATGAGCCTGTGATGTAGAGCTGGGTTATTAACTCTTCTCAATATCACTGGACTACAGTTAATGCACTTTAGCCTCTTTATGATGGAGGGGTCGTGGAAAGAGAGGAAGTTCCTTTGAGAGAGGCCGACAGTAGAATGAATCAATGATTAAAACCAGGTTATAATTGAGTGATCGAGGGTGGGTACAGGGGGGAGGGGTTTGATGTAAAGGGGGGGGGGGGAGTGCAGTTATGAAATATGCGGTGGGCGGCGAGACATGAAAGGCCCCAGAGAGAATGGAGAATTCAGTTGGACAATGGTCGGGGTACACCTGGTCGGGAGATCCCCGAATATCATAGCTACTTCCCACTGTCACAATTCCAACCAGGATTCAACCACCTTTACTCCTCTAGACTTCCTCTCGTGGATGACGGATAGAGGGGAAAAAATCTCTTGGATACGATGTTGGGAATATAAGCTTGGAATAAGACCTTTCATGATATATTCACTTATTGTTAAAGTGCGATGACTAAAGGATTACTGAAGGATGATGATGAAAAAATGCAAAAATCTCGGTTAACTTATAAGATATTGAAAAATAATATAGCACAGCATTTATAGAACAATTAATTTGCAATAAGATTGGTTCCAAGCACTTTTTGATCCGACGTATAATAACGCCCCTCTCCGTTATTCAGCCATGGCTAAGGGTAGCCATGTGAGTTAAAGCCGTGCCTTTAACATGGTAAACCTAGAGTGGCGAGTTCGATTCCCGCCTGGACAAAGGAATTTTTTTAGTGAGGGAATACATTAAATAAAATCCTGTGTGCCACCCAGGCTAGAAAATGGTGGTAACCTGTAGATACCCCGTCCCAATTAGCCTTAATTGGAAAAAGTGGACATTAATAAACAATTAAAAAATTAATAAGGGACACATTTTCAATTTTTGATTTTGATTTTTAGTCCTATATAAAATGTTTAAATACCGAGTTTGGTAACGATCAAATCAAAATTGAAACCGCTAGAGCGTTATCAGATATATATATATATATATATATATATATATATATATATATATATATATATATATATATATATTGTTTTGAACTGACCTGAGGATCGATGGACATTTGAAGAATATTTCGAAAATCGCTCCATGAGTACATCTTCCATAGCTGATTTCCCTAGAATAAGAAAAGAATAAGTCCTGAGCCTATTTCTTCATTGCCAGGCGTGTTTGATCTCAAAAACATATGTCACGCAAGATTTACGAGAAGACACTAAGCAGACACATCTCAAATTCGATTTTCTATTTCTCGAGTAATAAGAAGACTCTGTTGACTTCAAATTGAAGTTCGACATAAGATGATTTGAGAATTACTATAAATTTTGGTGATCAATTTTATTTTTGCCTTATTTGAATCTTGGGCTATTTTATGTCAATTAGTATTGCGCAACCGTATGACCTCTTATTTATTAAATAAATATTCATTGTTGAAGGCAACGGTTAAGATTCTTAATTTTAATTCTGTTACCATAGGTTTTTGTTTATGCCAACAGGCACTGAAGGTGGAGCTGTTGCTCTGAAAGTGCACTCTGTCAAAAATAAATAGTTTTGTAGAGGAAAACAGGACTACTGTGTACATCCAGATTAGTTCGTTTCTTTACCTCCCAGCTTCAAAAGAAAAACATATTAGAATACTGTTGAATATTTTGTAATAATCCTCCTGCGATTATACAGCACCCGTGTCACTGAATTTTATTTAGTCATTTATAAATGCCATAGCTACTTCAATTGCGATTTCTGCTATTCTGAATTTATCCCAGTACCTCCATATGAGTTTCCATGGAGATTGGAAAACCGAAATTGCAAAATGAGCTTCGAGGGCGAGAGGCAGAGGACAGATCGCCCGACATTTTCAGGCTAAATCTGCAATTGAAATGTTCTCGATCCCTGTAATAGTGACCCCATATTCGTGGGAAGAGAAAATGACTATATTCAATGATTACTCGAAAAATCCTGTCAATGATTCCACTCAACGTCAGGATTTTTTCCCCAGGAATCTCAATACACCTAATATGTTCGTCAATTTACTGAAGAGGAGTGCATAATTATTTAAGTAGACTCATTTTAGGGTAAACATATCATATCATATATATGAATGAATGAAAAATAGCCTTTTTATCCCTCAGGTGCCATAAACGTAGTAGTTCATTAATAACACCAATTAAATATAAAGCTAAATAATTATGAACTTACAAAATTGTTATATACGTACTACTAATAAAAGTGAAAATTATCAAAACGGCGATTCAATAATCTAATTCATTACATCTTAAATTATATAGTTCTCACTATTCTATAAATTAAAGCCGGTAAGACAACTAAGATATTGGCCTTCCATTTAGGGAGCAGTAGTGGTACACCTCCCAGAGGTGAGAAGTCTTCTAGGAAGCGGAAGTCGTCGCCATCTCTTGGTTCTTCATCATCCAAGCATGTCTATCTCTGGCCAATATCCACCACCTTGCTACTGCCATTTCTTTCATCCAGTCTGCCCATCTTTTGGCCAGTCTTCCAAGTCTTCTTTTTAGGTTGTGTGGAGTCCACAGAGCCTGTCCATTTCCATTTCAATGATTCCATGTAGTCTTTTATATCTGTCAGTTTCGTCTAGAATATATACGTGTGTGTGTGTGTGTGTGTGTGTGTGTGTGTGTGTGTGTGTGTGTGTGTGTATTGTTATGTGCATTACAAGAATAATAAACGTTGTTTATGAGAGTTCTTTTGGATTGCAAAATTAAACACACACAAGCTTCAGAGTTTTTATCACTGCACAATTTATTAAACAATGCATTACACACTTGGTTAATTATTCTTAACTAGTACTAAAAATATGCACTGATAGCTTCACTGTTCTTTTTATTACACAGCCCAATAACTCACGATCACTGAAGTTCACAAAAACATGGCACTGCACTGATCATTACTTAAACACGGCACAACACTGTTCTCCACATAAAACAATTTACCGCAGTGCTAATAAAACTCACTGTTCACCAAAGCTGCACTGAACGCACTGTTATTCACTTGAAGGGAGCTGATATCAAACTAACTCTCGGGAAGAGCTGAGCCGCTTTTATAGCCAGGCGGTAGATATCGAAAGGAATTGTGTAGACATGTAAGATCCCCGACGTGTATTGCCGAGAACGTGCTAGAGACACTTCGGTGCCAATGGTCTTTCCATCAGTTGGTTCCTTTCATCTACTTCGTACTTCTTAAATATCTGATTAACTCTGTTTAATTTTTCATGTACGTATTTTTCGCAAGAATATATATATATATATATATATATATATATATATATATATATATATATATATTATTTATGGGTAAGAGGAGTTGGATATACTAGCCACCACGAACGAGGTTATGGAGCTGCAGATGTGAATAGCAACAAATTTCAGCTGTGTAATATCAGACACACAAGGGCTGCGTAGACTAAGCAGGTTTCCCACGTGCTGGTATTACGCAATAGTGAACTCATCTCACCCACATACTCTCTATTTCCATTTTAAAAGCCGACGAGTAGAAACGAGGCTTTATTGAAGACTGAATTCAACAAAACACGAATAACTTAATATTCGAGTTAAGAAAAAAATGCATAGACAAAATGGGTTATATTTCCGTAATAATAAAAAATACGATCTTTAGTATCGACTGAAACAGTTAAATATCTAGTATGGTATAGATCAAATAAAAATATTCGAGGCAAGTATGTAAAATCTTAATTGAACACGAATTTGCATATATTTCCCATAAGAAATTTGTCTTGAAATCAGTATTTGGAATTTAATCTTATTTATTTACTTATTAACGTCTACTTTATACTACTTTGGCTAATTGGGATGGGTTATCTACAGGTTACCTCCCTTTTTAGCCAGGGTGGGACTAAGGATTTTATTTAATGAGTTCGTCACTAAATAAATTCTTATTCGCCCAGACGAGAATCGAACTCGCCACTCCAGGTTTACCATGTGAAATTAATGCCAACGCTTTAACTCACGTAGCTAACCCAAGCCCCGAATTTAAGCTTAGAATAAGATTGCTTCTATACAATTTTTCAATCCTACTAATAATAACATGAGATATTTTGAATTTTCAAATCCCCCTTCCAGTAGTCCAATTTTAGCAGTTAACGAACTTTATCTTTATTTTTACATAAAATGTTTAAATATGGAGTTTGGTAACGATTAAATAAAAATTGCGACTGCTAGAGCGCTGACAGACATATATGTTGTTTTGAACTGACCTCAGGATCAATGGACATTTGAAGAATATATCGAAAATGGAGCCATGAATACCACTTCAAATAGCTGATTTCCCTTGAGGAAAATCTGCTAAAAGCTATAAAAAAAAATAAAAAACATAAAACTATGTACTGAGCCTATTTCTTCATTTCCAGGCGGGTTTGATCTCAAATACATTTGTCACGCAAGGCTTGCGTACACTAAGCAGAGTCATCTCAAATTCGATGTTCAATTATATATATATATATATATATATATATATATATGAACAGATCTCATTCATATATATAATTTATATAATTTTTAACGTGACAGCCTTCAGCACAAGTACAACCTCAATAGCTTATCTCCTTTAAGGGAAATCTGCTAAACATGTGTTGAAAAGGTCTTAAGGAATATTCCAGTTAACATAAGCAAAGTACATCCGGAAGCAAGCCAGCTGCCAAAATCTATTATCCAAGTCTTTGAAAAAAAAATTATACTAACTTTAAAAAAACAAACTAAAAGACAGAATGAAATAATGGTGGCTTCATTGAAGCACTTCATAAAAGAATCTCTTTCTTTCAGTCTAAACAACTTTGTGAAGTTTGTGGGATGAAACTAATTGACCCCGTAACTAAGTATTTAGGGGTAGGCAAGCCCACAAAGATAATTTAGATAGTTTTACTGGCCCTTGAACATGAAATTTTGATGAAATATAAACTGGAGTCAGAGCATAAACAGCAAGTATAAACAGTATCGTCGCAACTGTTACAAAGATGAGTTAGCAAAACACGTCTGCTAACGTAGGCGTTAAAAAGGTTGCATATATTTTACACAAATATTTATATATATGAGGTTTTACGATGAAACATGAAATAAATTCCCCTTAAGGAATTTACTGCCCATTCCAAATAACGCACAACAGCTAAAAATGCATTGAAAAATCTCGTTTCAAAATCTAGTCTCCACTTCGGTTTAACCTTTCTTTTGCATTCACATTCGTTCAATAAAAATGTAAGGGACAGACAAAGAGAACCCTGATACATTCTTTGTATTGCTAACATACATTTTCATCCCGTATGAATTTGATTAAGGTATTTGTTGGGGATGTAAACCGCTTACCTTCAATATAGAAAGTACAGGACTTGTCTTTGTGATAGGGCTCCAATACAGATACAACACATAATACAGAATAGAAACTCCTTTATTTGATTTGAGCATTTTTCTTCAAGCTACATTGAATGGTTTCAGTTCTTAGCCATACATTAGAAAATTCTTAACTAAATGTCTTAATTCTCTTTTTAAAAACTGGGGATCTACTAAAGGATGAAAATAATAAAATGCCAAAATCTCAGTTAATATATAAGATATAGAAAAATAGTATAGGACAGCATTTATAGAACATTAAATTTTCAATAAGAATTGTTCTATACAATTTTTGATACGACGTATAATAACGGAGATACTTTCAATTATCGATCTTGATTTTTAGTCTTATATAAAATGTTGAAATACCGAGTTTGGTAACGATCAAACAAAAATAGTGAATAGCCATATAGTTTTCAACTGACCTCAATTTTTCGTCATTCTCGTGGGTAGGATCGATTGGACATTTGAAGAATAATTTCGAAAATCATCGTTCATGATACAAGCTTCAATAGCTGATTTCCCTTGAGGAAAGTCTGCTAAAACCCAATATATATATATATATATATATATATATATATATATATATATATATATAAGGCTATATACTAAGTCTATTTCTTCATGGCAAGGTGGGTTTGATATCAAAAACATTTGTGTTGCGTACACTAAGCAGATTCGTCTAAAATGGCATTTTCTATTTCTCGAGCAATGAGAAGTCTTTCAATTAGTATTACACAACAGCATCTCCTCTCATTTCTTAAACAAATGTTCATTGTTGCGGACAAGACCAAAATTTATATAGCTTGTCCTTCCCGGAAAATATCATTAGATGCATTGAGATACTATAGCTTACATTTACGCAATAGTCCTGTAGTATTTGGATTGGTTGCATCACATGTTAATAATAACATGCTTATTTTCATCACGCTCCTATCTACAATATTTTGTTCTTCAAACTACCTTGAATGGTTTCAGTATAATCAGTTCTCAGCCTTTACATTCAACAATTATATACGCACGTAATCTTAACTCAAATCTTTTCTAAATTTTGGAGGAGTATTGACTAACACTAAGTCCTGAGTAAAAAAAAAAAATTATCAAATTCTGGATGCAGGTCACCACATAATTTTTCTCAGTCATTTACGCCCATTTTAATTGATGCTTTCTCATTTTATCTTTCTACTTTTGTAAAAATTAAGTTTCCAACAAGCATATGTCTGACCAATAGATATTCTAGACTTAGACTTTATGTATTAAGGAATGAGGAAACGATGCTGGGATAAGACGGCTATTGATATTGGTCTAGGACGTGGTATTAACGGTGAGTCATGCCAACTCCATAATCGACAGCCATCACATAGTCAATATTTAACAATTAGCTGTCTATCTCTTCATTGCTCTAATTCCACCGAAACTTCTTATTTAATCACAACATCAATTTCTCGCGGACACTTTCTGAAACTGTTGGAAATTATATATTTTGAGTTTTAAATTTAAGAATTTCTTCCAGTCAAGGGGAATACATCTGAATATCGTTTTCATAGGCACAGATTACTAAATATCTACGGGGAAAAAATAACAATATTTAAATTTAAGCTGTTATTTCAGCATTACCACTATGGCTGAAACACAATGCAGATGAACAACTTGGCTATTTAATTTTATTGAATCATGTTTTGGTCCATTGGTTGACACAAAGATTTACAATTAGGAGGAATAAATAGTACATATATTTTATAGTTATCTCTTATTCTATAAGTATTCCTAGAACAGTTATCAAACAAATAAAGTACATACATTTCCACGTTTTAATCCTTCAAATATTGTACTGAAGAGAAAAACTCGAAATTAAAAAACATTGAACGTCTAATTTTTTCTTCAAATGTCCATCGATTCTACCCAGGAGATGACGAAAATGAGGTCTGTTCAAAACTATATATATATATATATATATATATATATATATATATATATATATATATATATATAAATATCTATCTATCTATATATATATTTGTCTGTTGCTGTGGCGGTCGCAATTTTTGTTTTAATCTTTACTAAACTTGATATGTAATCGTTTTTATAACAAAAAAAGGACAGATTCAAGTTTCGTTAACGGATGAAATTTCGGGACCAGGGGGGGGGGGGGGGGTTTAGAGGGGGAGAATTTGCGAAAATTCTTAGATATCTCCGTATTTATGTGTGGGATCGAAAAATAATATAGGAAACCAATCTTATTGCAATTTAATGTTCCTAGTTAAATGTTAGTTCGTACATTTTTTCACATCTTGATAATTTTAACTGAGATATTTGCATATTTTACAAGTTTTCGGGCCTCATGTAAGAGCCCCACTCCTATCATCTCACATTAACAACTGAGATATTTGCATATTTTAGTTTTCGGTCTTCAGTAAAGCCCCACTCCTACTCATCTCACATTAACAATATTCTATTATGTTATGAAGCATTTTATTTGAAGCTTAAATACCAAATATTGTTCTCATTGAATTTTTAATTTTTTAATATAAAGGCAAAAACGTGACGAACTTGGGAAATCTGCTTAGTTAACGCAGCCCCTGCGTGACGGACTGGAACACCTATTTTGAAGGAGGACCTTAAATGATTTCTCTCCAGTAGACTGACGGGCCTTATTTTATCCGTGGATGGACACATATCTTATCACGAACGGCCAGTTTGCTAATTGACGGTATCTAGAAAATTCAATGTCACTTGTCATACTGACGGGGTGTAAGACCGATTGACTCACTAGACTCCCGTTATTCCACTACTACCGCGCGCTCTGGTAGTGAACTAGTAAACAGACTAATATATATATATATATATATATATATATATATATATATATATATATGTGTGTGTGTGTGTGTGTGTGTGTGTGTTGTTGTGAAAACTATTGTACATACATGAAAAAGCACTCACGTATTTAAGGAGTACGAAGTAGACAAAAGGAACCAATTAGTTTAGACTTTCCTATAAATAAAACTGTGTATTAGGAAAGAAAGGAACCGACCGATAGAAGGACCAGGACCATTGGCACCAAGAATGTTCTCAGCGATACCCGTCTGGATCTGGGCCCTTTGTTTTGATCATGCCGCCCGTCTATGAAAGCGGCCCAGCTCGCTCGAGAATTTAATTTGATCTCAGTTCTCTTCAAGTGATTAACAGTGCGTTCAGTGCAGCTTTAGTGAACAGTGCATTTTAGTTGAAGTGCGGTAAAGTGATTTATGTGAAGAACAGTGTTGTGGCGTGTTTATGAAAAGAACAGTGCAGTGCCGTGTTCTTTGTGAAGACCAGAGCATTGCCGTTTTTTTGGGAACTTGAGTTATCAGGAGTTATAGTACTGTCCAATAAGAAGTGTAGTTACCAGTGCTAACTGTGAGTAATAGTTAAGAATAATTTACAAAGTGTGAAGTGCATTGTCGAATAAATTGTGCAGTGATAAAGACTCTAAAGTTTGTGTGTTTAATTTTACAATCCAAAAGAACTCTAATAAACAACGTTTATTGCTGTTTTTGTAATAAACGTAACAATACGTTAAAGTTCTAGTGGTTAAGATATTTCTTTCGTCATCACTGAACATTTCATGTACATATAAAGAAATATCAAGTCCGTCCATGTCCGAAGCCATGAGAGGGATATATAACCTGAACTCTCAAATGTCTCTGTTATTAATAAAGGATCGAAGAACGTGGTGTTCATAACAAATCATGTAGTTAGTGGTATATACAAAACTTTTTGCTACATCTGTTTTGCCGAAACTTGAATAATAAGAATGATATTTGTATATTTGCGTTATTGGATATCAAGAGTAACCACACCATCCACTACGAGTTGCAATTTAAGCCACTGAAATCTAATGAACTAGATTCGTAAAATTAGTCTGAATTAAATTATGTCCTTATAAAGTGAGAACTAGATATTACAATGTTCAAATGACCTAGCCTGGATTAGTATGGCACGGTATGCGGCGTTCCTGCATATGGGGTATATGAAACGTTTTCACCAGTCTTACTAGCTTTAATGAAGTTGTGTTTTTGGTCGTAACGTTTAAACGTTGTAATTATAAAATCATTGTGTAGACTCCTTTAATGTCTTATTAGCAATCTAATAAGCGTCCTTTTATCATTGAGAAACGGAAAGTCTACATCAACAAAAATGATTGAGCGGTAGGAGCGATTGAAAAATTAATAACCGGAACAATTAGCTTCATATTGTAGTGAGTTTGTTTCATAGAGTTTTTTTTCCCCCAGCTGCCCGCATTCTCGAGTTTCAAAAATATAAAATAATTATGAGCAAAGAATTATTTTATAAAAGCACAACCACCCTGTTCCAATGAAAGAAGATATACTTCTCATTAAACTGCCAGTTGTCGGTTAGCCGTTGGTTATTGAATGCCAATCAAGGATGGTTGGGTATCGGTTACGAAAAGCATTCAATCCATCAAAATGGTGAGTGTATTTTTAATACTGACCGTTTCGGATACCTATGGCAACCTTATTCAGAGATACATTGAACGAAACAACATTGTGTAAGAGCTTTGTGAACTTAGTACAGCTATAACTTATTTTTGTTTTGTAAAAATGAATCGATCTACAAATGAGAGGTGTGAAAACAAGAAAATTTTAAGTGTGTGGAATAACCAACAAAAAGATTGTAAATTGTAAAAGGTGGCAAGAACAAGGTGGAAGGGAGTAAAAACTATAAATGCAATTATTAAATATGGCACATACTATCTTTATTTAGACATTAAAAAAAATATTTAATCTACATTTACATTAAATTATGATTTGTTGAATTAAGTATTATAATTGTTTAGATTAATATTTATATTATATTAACAACCTTATTAACAGCAATTGGCCAGAGTCTTGGTCACATGTTTGTAAACATAAGCCAATAAAATATCTATCTATATATATAAAAAAAATGTGGCACATACCAATGATGTAGAGAAAAAGCAGGGATTGTGTTATTGTCGTCTATTACTTTATGTTTTGGGCAAATTTCAGCTACATTATCGCACCAGGATATTTTTTTTCTTTATAAAATTTAATCTGTTTCTTTGTTATACTTATCACTTGAGGAAACCTTCCCACAGATGAATTTTTCAAAACCTCTATTAATGAGAATCATAAAAGAAATGAATGATTTGTAAAGAAGTTAATGATGCAATTGCAGTCAATAGAAATTAATAAAGTCAAATCTTGCCGATGCACAATTCCATTATTTATACAAAGCTCTCTCATTTCACTCCCAAGCATTACCCGTAGAATATACTAAAGTAAATGATCTCCACAATATCAGAGCAATAGCCAGAACCAGGACAGAAACTCTCAACTTGAACAAGATTATCGATGACACTGCCAACCTCAAGGAAACTGAAGAAACCCCCCCCCCCTATCGCTTCGTTGCTGTTTGTCCCATTCTCCGGGTGTTCCTCCTTCCAGGAAGGATCAAGGAATAGCCATCTTGAAAGGAGGAGATTACATTAACTTGTATAAATATCTGAAGAGCAATGGAAAATACTGTGGACTCCTTTGTTTAGAGGTTAATTTAGAAAAAAAGTTATTAATTTACTATCTTATGGAACAGAAACATTACTATTCATAGTATTATTTTTTGTGAAACAATATTATGTAATACGTATAAGATTGTTTTATAATGAACTATATCATACGTCACTCGTGCTAATGGTATATACCAAGCACTTTGTAAATTATTATGTATTCCTGAAATAATTGCAATGTAATTTGCTGGAAAGTAAATTTATTTTGCTTAGGTACTTAATTTACTTACACTATATTGTTTAATTGGTTGTAGCTCTGCAGAAGGGTACCAATGTTATCATTAAATATAAACGGCCAGCATTAAAAATAACCTCGGCTATTTGACGGATTAGGTACTTTTTGTAGCCTATACTCAAATTTTTATATTCATTAAAATAGTCTTTTCATTAAACAATATACATTTTGAAATCAGATTATACATCAAAAAATTGAATTTTATTTTCATCATTTTTGCAATGCACATTTTGAATTGTGAAGTATTGCAGATTTAAATTCCTACCCCAGGTGCATATTTCCTTCTATTTAGCAGATTTCACTTAAGGGAAATCAGCTATTGAGGTCGTACTCATGACGCGATTTTCGAAAAATGTCTTCAAATGTCCATCGATCGTACCTGGAGATGACGAAAATGAGGTCCGTACTAAACAGTATATATATATTTGTCTGTAACGCTCTAGCGGTCGCAATTTTTTTTTGATCGCTACCGAACTCGATATTTAAACGTTTTATGCAAAAAGACAGATCAAGTTCGTTAATGGCTGAAATTGGACCGGTGGGAGGGGGGATTTTCGAAAATTCGAAATATCTCCGTTACCATACAAACGTTGGATAAAAAAAAAATGTTTTGAACCAAACCTATTGCAAATTAAATTTACTATAAATATTGTTCTATACATTTATTCTTAAATATTAACCCAGATATTTGCATTTTTATTAAATGTCGGCCAATAACGGATGAGTGAGTTTCCCGCCAAAAGCTAGGTCTGGCGTTTCCGTAACTGTTCGGCTCTCGTATGGAGATTTTTCTATTGTATAACTTCACTTGGGAAATCTGCTTAGTTTAGGCAGCTCCTGGGTGACGGACTTTTTACAGATCCCGCCGTACAGCGTCGGACTGGCAGCTCTGTGGGCCGTCGGCAAAAATTAGACGCCCCCCCCCCACAGCCGAATGTTTGATACAAAATATAATACAAACAATTTTATTATTTAGTAACAAATACACACCCATATACATATCATAATGCCCTTACTAGCATGTTTTTAATAAGAATATTTTTTAAGTGAATTTAAGAAAATGAGTAGCTGATAACGTTGAGGTTTTAAAATACGAATGTAAAGTTCATAGAAACATTTATTTTAGGCTATTAAGAAAATGAATAAATCCTGATTTACCTGTAATAATAATTCAGGACATTAGTTCCTCGCAAACCATTGCCAATATTTAAAAAATCTGTAAGAATAGCATAAAGTGCATAATACAATCGTAACATTTGCTCTAATAGAAATATGTATCAGTGATGTATTTACAAACGTAGATAAATATTATTTTGGGGTGTTAATTAATAATTAAATTAATGTCTTTTTAAATGTAGGGTTTTTCATTTGAGATCCGTGGGACATTCCCTGGCTAGCCTGGCCAGCCAACCTGGCCAGCCCTGCGTTGCCGGCATAAATGAGTTTGTAGCATGTTTTTTGTACTTCACATACTTCAATGTAAAATAACTACTCAATTTTTATTTTCATATATTAATAAGGATTTTAAGTATTCTACCAGATTTAAAGCATAGCTTTTCAATCACAGGAATACGTTTTCTCTCAATAGTCAATAAAAAAGAGAACCTACATTCATTTAATCTAATTTATACCTCTAAAATAGAAACAGAAATTCAATTTCAACTATTTCTAGGTGATTCTTGTGAAATTTAGGATATGAGCTCTTTATATAAGCGCTAATACACATTCTACTCTACTAGGTGAATCAGTCCTTGCAAGACATAGGACTGATTGCTTTGTATTACTACCTGCAGTGTTCCAGGCGAGTTACGAGCAGGAACCCCAAGGACGATTATAACTCACGTCTATAATTATATATCATTCATGATATATAATAGTAATTATTAAAACTGAAATTATTTATGGATATCCTTAACACTCCACTGTAACTGAGACAATATATTATGCCATGGTTTCATCTAAATCATTTCATCACTTCACTGGCAATTAAGCCACTCGCATATCTGCATTATTCATAACATTTCTGAATTCTGCAAAGCAGCCGAAACTAGTACCTAGATCGTTTAACAAATACTTTGAGCATTCTGGGCATTACCGTGTCTTTTCCCCTCTGATTCAAACGAATGTTTCGATATATCCAACTCCAATGAAGTGGCTCATGATATAAGAGCTTATTATTAATATGATATGAGAAGAAGTGGGAGTTTACTGAATGCTGAAAACTGAAAAATGTAAATGTTTCAGTTAATATTCAAGATAGAGAATAAATGTATATAACAATATTTATAGTACATCTAATTTGCAATAAGATTGGTTCTATACACGTTTTCAGCCGTTAACGAACTTGATATATACAAGTATATATATATATATATATATATATATATATATATATATATATATATACAGTTTTGAATCTCCTCGGTTGCCCATTTTTGAGGTGCTGGATGGTGAAGGAATTATCATCTCAGGTAAGAAAAAAGCCTCGTTCCTTCACTATTTTTTATTCGTTGTGACAGAGCGCTTTCAGAGCATATGCTCCATCATCAGTGCCCTGCTGGCAAACAAATACCATAAAAACGTTGTACAACATGACATTTAATTGAGAAATTTAGAAAATATATGTACATGTCGATGGTCAAGAGTTCCTAGGTTGGATCGATGGACATTTGAAGAAAAATTTCGAAAATTCCCCTTAAGGGAAATCTGCTAAAACCTCTTGATAACGATGGATAATTTTATATATTTATTATCGCCCATTCTATGCTACTAAGGCTGATTGTTTTATACGGAAGATAAACTCCGAGTATATATATATATATATATATATATATATATATATATATACAATGCATGATATTTAGTCTAAGTCCTGATAAGCTGCAGTACTGAATCAGCTGATATGTAGTAATTAACTTAAGTAAACTTAAGGAGAGCAACTCATCTTATTTGATGCATCAGAATTGTTTTTTGTTATTTATTAACGTCCACATTGTGCTACTATGGCTACCACCCTTTTCTAGCTAGGGAGGAACTAAGGATTTTATTTAATGAGTTCCTCACTAAATCTATTTCTATTGTCCAGGCGGGAATCGAACTCGCCTATCTAGGTTTACCATGAGATATTATGACCAACGCCTTAACTCACTAGGCCAACTTGAGCCTAGCGTCAGAATTACATGAAATTCTTTTATTTCCATTATACCACAAGTGATTCCGCGTTTAGAAAAGTAAGAAACTTGGGCGTACATAGTGAGAAAAATGTATTTAAGACATCAATATCCTAGTTATTTCTCCGTAGCCAAGACGTTCCTACATTGATAGCTTTCAGTATTATTTAAAAATCGTCTCACAAATCTAATCTGGGCTTACCCCAATGTTGCAGTCAGTGCCAATGTATTAATAACACACCCAAGGAAGGGTTGAATAAGCTAGTGGAATATTTCGACTTTGCGTACTTTGTAAGCTGGTTCATTTAAACATTTGAGGGGGGGGGAGGTAAATGGCTTCTATTGGTAGCACCCATTCTCCAAACTATATTTTCTTGTCAATTTTGTATATTTGTGTCAGTCAGGATGCACTGAATAATAGTATATATTTTTATGTCAGCAATGATCGAATGTAAGTCGCTTACCTATCACATTCACATGCTATTGTAGGTAGTTTACACCAAGCTTACAATGAGTCGTAGAAATCTTCGTGGTTTGACAAAGGGCGAATTTCCCATCAAGTAGTGTATGGTTCATCTCCATGTTCGAAAATGTCTATCTGAAATTATATATCAATCCATTAAAATATCTATATAAACACTATCTATTTAAAAAACAAAACAAAAAAACGAGATAAATTGAAAGCATTAAATGCTTATACCAGCTTTTCTCAGATATAAGCATTGGTGAAAACGTAGTGTAACGTCATACAGAAATCACTGTAATAAATTTAGATAGTTACTTCCAGAATGTTCAATGAAAAATGAAGATTTATATCTATTAAAATATATTATTAACATCTATTTCTACAAAATAAACATACTGGAAAAACAGCAGGAGAAAAGTATAATAATGGAACTTCAGGGAGTATGAATTAAAAGGATAATAAAAAAAAGAGGTGGAAAGATTAAATGAGAGACGTGGAGGTGAGAAATCATAATTAAGTTACTCTTCTTATTCCGGACCCAATATTTTTTATATATTCTTCATATTTTATGGCAAGGGTCACCAATAAAAAACTTTTTTTTTCGGTGCCAACTTTATTGAAACTGCCGTACATGTTTCGTGAATTACTTGACACCTCTTCAGAGGTTATTCCTTTTTTTAAAAAAATATATAAAATTAATAACATTAATTTAACTAAACCCTTAATAATTCTTTGCTAGATATTGTATTAGTAGGTGCCTACATCTATGATATATTTATTAAATCTAATTATAGATTGATGCTTACATTTCTGAAGTGCTCGTTTCCCTTTTACATTCGTTCCGATTGCCCTCACTGGAAGGTAGTTGATACTGAGGTTTCCAAAGTAGGTTAAGTCAGCTGAATATAAATAGATGATTTACACGTCAATGTTGGAACTCGATTATATCGCGTCATAATGTAAAATCGATTAATTTACGATAAAATGTTATATAATATATGATTGAGGTATTTGATTTCTGGGTTTTTGTTTACTGTCTTTTTTCTATTTTTGTTATGTGAATTTTCTCTTTTATTTTTCGTTTAGTATTATCTCTTTCTTTATCAATTATTTCAACTTATTAAAAATTGAAGGTGTGTTTCTTGGAGATAGAATGATCCGTCAAAGCAGTTTTATTTTCATTATTGTACTTTTTACGTGTTGCTTTAGCCTTTTATTCAGCAGCTGCGAGGATTCACTAATATATGTAAGTGAATCTTTTGTCTACTCCATGTATAGACCAACAATTTTTTAATTGGACTAAATTTCATAAGCTCTTTAAGTCGTAATTGAGTAGGAGCTATAAGTATAATAATGGAGCTTTCAGGGAGTATGAATTAACAGGATAATAACGGAAAGCGCAAAGATTAAATGAGAGACGGGACGGTGAGAAATCAGAATCAAGTTAGCTTATTTTCTGCTTAACTCTTCAGTCCATGAAGGAACTAATGTTTTTCTCTTATTCAAAAATATAACTTCT
The DNA here is from genome assembly GCA_019009955.1 of Riptortus pedestris. Taxonomy (NCBI): domain Eukaryota; kingdom Metazoa; phylum Arthropoda; class Insecta; order Hemiptera; family Alydidae; genus Riptortus; species Riptortus pedestris. Next base: position 113,485,155 of record CM032233.1, on the reverse strand, counting down.
ATAATAACGTTACCCGTGTGAATAATTATAAGATTTTTAAATATTTACTAACTGTTTCTTCCATCGATATTATCATTATTAGTAGGTCCGAAGATTAAAATATAGTTTCCCTTTATCCAATGATCATCTGATGGTTCTAAATTGGGCACTACTCTTCAACAGACTCTTTTGTTGTCTACTCAATCTATAGATAAAAATATTTTAATCGGGCTAAATTTCATATGTTCTTTAAGCCATAATTGAGTAGGAGCTATAAGTATAATAATGGAGCTTTCAGGGAGTATGAATTAACGGGATAATAACGGAAAGCGAAAAGATTAAATGAGAGACGGGACGGTGAGAAATCATGATCAAGTTAGCTTATTTTCTGCTAATCTCTTCACTCCATGAAGGAGCTAATTCTCCTCTAGCACTGCCTCCAACTCCTATCGTGGGCGTATTAACCGATTTTCCTTTGGGGAAAACAGCTATTGAGATTCTTAAAAATTCCTTCAAATGTCCGTCGTCGTGAGGATGACAAAAATACGGTCCGTTCAAAACTACACTCAACCGCAAAAAAAAAAACCGGACACTTCATTTTTGTCGTATTAAAAGCTAATTTTCAGCAATTTTCTTCAATGTGGGTATTGTAGTTATTACAGAGAATTTAGAGTCTAAGTCTATTGAACTAATCCCTTCAGGATTAGTAAACAATTAGATAAAACTCAGATTAGATTTATTTGTCGTGAAGTTGATCTATTCTAATCTGTAAGTAGTTTTTCGCACATTTAAACATCTTTAATTATTAACCAAGCATTTTCTTTAATTAATGTTTTATTTTTATTTCGGTCCAGAATAATGGGTCTTTCAAACTTAGATGGAAGGCCGGAGCTTACGTTACATTGCCGAAACACTTCGGGTAGCGAAGTCTACCATTCACTGTAATAAAAATGAATAATAATTTTTTTTTTTAAATGTGTTAATTTATCTTTTTATTTTTTTTATTTTGTATTTTTGTGTAAATAATCAATAAAAATTATTCACTTTTGGCAGATTTTGTTTAAATAACCTATAGATTAACCAATTATTTTAATTAAAAAGATTAATATACATATATATTAAGTATTTAACAAAATTATAAGACTAAATCTAAGTGTCCGGTTTTTTTTTTGCAGTTGAGTGTATATATAAAACAAAATACGTACACAAATATATCTATATGTATGTATGTTGTATTTACCTACAGGTAAACCTGATTTTCACCTGACCGAACAAGGGAATAAGAGGGTCAAAAGGACATGTACTGATTTCCCATTATATACTGCATCCGACCATCCAGCAATAAAAGCGTCAAGAGGAAAATTCCATTCACCAAAATATTTGCATTTCTTAGTTTTCGGTCTTTAGTAAACCCCCTCTACTCCTCATCCTCCTACTCATGTCATATTAGCAATAAGCTGTTATATCATGAAGCACTTTATTTCAAGCCTAAATAACAAATATTGTTCTCATTGAACTTTTAAGTTTTCAGATAAATGCAAATTCGTGACACAAGTGGGAAATGGGGGGAGTTTAAAGGATGGAATTTCTAAAATTCGGAATATCGCCTCGAAAAATGGTACAGAATCAACCTTACTGAAAATGTAATGTTTTACTAATTTTGTTATTTAAATTAAATTATTTATTTACGTCCACTTTTTGCAACTAAGGCTAATTGGGACGAGTTATCTACAGGTTACCACTCTTTTCTAGCCAGGGTGGGACTAAGGATTTATTCAATGAATTCCATCACTGAATAAATTCCTATTGCCCAGGCGGGAATATAACTCGCCACTCTAGGTTTACCATGTGAGATTAAAGTCAACGCGTTAACACACATGGCTAACCTGAGCCCCTTTTGTTATTTAGATGAATTCTCTATCAAATATTAACCGATATTTTTTTATTTTTTTTTTTTTTATTTTCAGTCTTTTCCATCGCACGTTAAGAATAAGTGAATATATCATGAATCGTGTTATTTCAAGCCAAAATACCAAATATTGTATTCAACAAATATTTTCAGATACATGCTAATAATCAATAAAATTAATAAGTTATATTCAGGTATATTTCAGTAATTGTTTTTCTTTCTGGCCATCAATATTTGTATCTATCTATTCAGCTCTGAGAGGTTAGCTGACCCGTTTGTTTACAACTCAGAAGCTTTCTTTTGCTTGAGGTTATTAAAATGTAAATTCACTGAAAAATATCTGTAAAAAGATTTATCTATTGTAAAACTACACGTGGGAAATCTGCTTAGTTGACGCAGGTGAGGGGTTGTTTTAACGACATGATGAATCTTAATTTTGTTTCTGGGTATGAGGCGGTGTAAAATGTAACGCAAAATAAATACTTTGTTTCCTATCTAAATCAATGAGTATGTCCAATTCTTTATTTGATTTATACAGAATTAATACAAATTTAATACATTTCATGCCCCTGCGTGACGGACTTTTTTGTAATCTACTAGGTAGGATCGATGGAGAATTGAAGACATTTTTCAAAAATAGCGTCACGACTACAACCTCAATAGCTTATTTCCCTGAAGGGAGGCCTGCTAAAATTTATGTTTTAGAGTTGTAACAATTTTTTACATATTTAGAGTTGTATTAATATAGTTAATGCAACTAACTTAATGTATATAGTTATTTAAATTGATGAATTTTATATTATGTATTTTTTTCTTTTTTTTATGTTCACTTATAATATGTTTATCTATTTTACTTTTGTTATTTGTCATTACTTTTTGGTTACTTGTTCTTAAGGTATATGTAATTGTTACTTGTTGGTTTCTCTTATCTATTTTACTTTTGCTATTTAACTTTGTACAATCTCTTACTTTTGAAAGGGCAAATCACCTTTGATGTGATGTCCATAAATAAATAAAAATACTATGTATTTTTAGAATTTGACCTAATTTTCTAACGAATGTATTATATAAGTATAATTGCAATTCAATTATTTTGTAAAGAATTTAATTGACATAATATTAGAAAATTGTTCATAGACAACAAAAAGCAGGGGCTGCGTAAACTAAGCAGATCTCCCACGTGAAGTTATACAATAGAGAAATCTCCATGCGAGAGCCGAACAGTTAGGGAAACGGCCGAACTAGCTTTTGGCGGGAAACTCACTCGTCCGTTATCTGCCCTTTTTTAATAAAAATGCAAATATCTCGATTAATATTCAAGATAGAGAATAAATGTATATAACAATATTTATAGTAAATTTAATTTTCAATAAGATAGATTTTATACAATTGTTCGATCCGACGTATATTAACGGAGATATTTCGAATTTTCATAATTCCTCCCCCCTAAACCCCCCTCCCACCGGTCCGATTTCAGCCATTAACGAAATTGATCTGTCTTTTTACATAGAACGTTTAAATAACGAGTTTGGTAACGATCAATCAAAAATTGCGACCGCTAGAGCGTTAACAGATATATATATATATAGTTTTGAACGGACCTCATCTCCTGGGTAGGATCGATGGACATTTGAAGAAACGTTTTGAATATCGCGTCATGAGTACGACCTCAATAGCTGATTTCCCTTAAAACTATTTGACGTATCCTGTAAAATTCGATTACACCTGCTAAGGGTAGTGCTGATCATATTTATTGAGCTACTACTCCTAGCACCTTTGTTAAATCTGATATTCAAGATAGGGCCAACTTCATAATCAAGTTAAATTCTTAAGTTATTATGGAGTAGGAGCTATAAGGAGTAATGGAGCTATCAGGGAGTATAAATTAGGAAGGAAAGTAAGGGTGAGGGGGGTGGGGGTAAGAGGATGTGAGGAGGGAGAGGGGGTGATTGGATGGTCGGCCAGTGAGGGCCCTGCTTGAAGGGGTTGTGCAATAAAAGGTAAAAGGGCCGGGGGGATGGGGACGAGTATTGTCCCAGAACAAAGGGAAGTGTCTGCTGCCGACAAGCAGTAGCTCCAGCTCCCTCCTTCTTATCTGCTGGCTGTCTCCTAGCCGGCAGCCAGTAGCCGCCGGCAGCTCTGCCAATGACACCCCCAGGACCTAGGGCTCTTTTTCTTATCTACCTCTAAATCCTCAACCCAGGGCCCACTCCACTACTAAACTAACAAACGTCCTCTATCGTCTTACATACCGTCTCCACTCCTCCAACCAACACGATTCCCTAATTGGGTCACATCCCTACTAAAAATCCGCAGGTGCTGCGTAAACTGAGCAGATTTCCCGCGACTTGAATATAACAAACTGAAATGTATATAGTATATACATTTATAGAAGATTTAATATATACGTATTGTAACGCCTGTCTGTACATTCATTTTTTTTCTCAAACTTTTAGGATATTTTTAGCAGATTTCGGGAAATCAGCTATAGAGGTCATGCTCATGACTCTATTTTCGAAAAATTCCATCAAATGTCCATCAATCCTTGACGAAAATGAGATCCGTTCAAATATATATATATATATATATATATATATATATATATATATATATATATATATATATATATTTTTATACGCTCTAGCTGTCGTAATTTTTGTTTGATCGTTACCAAACTCAAGATTTAATCGTTTTATCCAAAAAGAAAGATCATGTTCGTTAATGGCTGAAATCGGAAGTTGAAGGGGGGGGGGTTAAGAGGGGGATTTCGATACCTTGTATATAAACATTCTTACTGCAAATTAAATGAACTAAAAATTGATAACAATTTATATACATTTATTCTCTATCTTGAATATTAACCGAGATATTTGAATTTTTCATATTCGGCTATTGTCGGTTCTGTTGTTGCGATTCCGCTGGAAGTTAGTTCGGCAGTTACCGTAACTGTTCGGCTCCCCTGAAATTGGTGTAGAGACTAGTGTAAGCTATTACTTTGGGAGATATATGCAAATACGTTCTGTTGATCCTCCCCCCTTCTTTATTTCAGGGACTACTAAAATTTGAGTGATTGAGATAAAAATTATTCTGATTAATGTGTTATATTCTGATATATTTCAGTAATTGTTTCTCTTTGGGGTGAAGGATATGTATATCTATCTGTTGAGCTCTGAGTGGTTGATAGACCTGTTTGTTTAAAATTGAGACGCTTCCGTGGGGGAAAATCTGCTTAGTTTACGCAGCACCTGCGTGACAGACTTTTTTCGTTTCACATAGCATAGGCAAGATATCTGCAATTTGTAGCTTTGGTGTATATTTATTTTTTTATCTTTTCACACCCAAACTACTGAACCGAATTTTATGAAACCTGGTATGTATATTACTACTGACACAACTTAGTCTACAGGCTATACTAATATTCTCTGAGACGAACAGGAATGAGATTTATGAGGGTGGCCTGAAAATAAAAATAGCGACATTTCGTTTCCTATTGGTTTTTGGGCAAATATACACATAACAAAAGTTGTTTATTTTGTTAATTAGAGTAGCTTTTCTTATATACACTTTTGTCGTACAGCAAAGTTTAAACGAGATATACACTAAAGGGGATTCAACAATTTTAAAGGGTATTAAATACTGAGCCGAACTCAACAAAATTCCACTTGTAATTAAGTATTAACACCTACGATTATAAGCGTTTTTGAAAATTTCTAGGTACGAACAGGAGTGTGGGTTATAAGGGAAGCCTGAAATGAAAAATTTCGTTTTCTATTGGTATGTCCGAAAATATGCACATATCAAAAGTTGTTTATTTCAATATTTAAAACGACATTTTGTATATACAAATGAGATTCATGCTAAAAACTATAGCGGGAGTCAACATTTTATTTTGCACAACGAACGACTAAACGGAACTCAACGAAACTCTGCACGAAACTCTATGTGCGTTAGTATTAAAACTTCCTTGATTATAAGCTATATGGACATAGAAAAAAAAGGGATGGGGGTTATAGTGAAGGCCTGTAATGAAATATCACGATATTTCATTTCCTATTGGTTTTTCGGCAGACGTGCACAGAACAAACATTTTTTATTTCGTTATTTAGAGTAACATTAGTATATACACTCTTGTCGTATAACGAAGTAAAAACGAGGTAAATGCTAAAACTCAAAAGCAGGAGTATAATTTGTTGGGCACCGACGCACACTGGAGCGATCCTTCATTAATGTTGGACATTGGGAGAAAAAATAAAAGTTTTAATTTGGGATTTTGATTGTATTGTTAGTACCACATAAACCCTTTTCAATTGAACAGATTGATTTTTAGCCATATTATTGCAATGGTTTTTACATAATGTCTGGTTATAATTGCTATGTTAAAAAAAGCCTTGGTTTATTTAATTCGTCGTGAACTCTTATTTCATTTTATAAATTATTGTTGCTTCCAGTACACATTAAGGGTATTATAACAAATCAAAAACTGGCACAAAAGGTTTTTAAAATTCCACTAATTTTTTTTTTTTTTACATCGAGCTGAAAATAATTTTATTTAATTGAATTCGCAAATCGCTTGTATTTGCTTGAAAAAATACCACTTGGCATGCTTTTAGGAGTATATTGTCTTATTTACAACGTCGTCAGATCTTGCCTAAACTTGCCTATTCATTAAATATTTTACTTTTAGTGTTAACGCTTTCGGTGCGGAAGACGTATTATACCTCCCGCGGACCTTTCCCAACTACGTACGGTGTAAAACGCCTCCTCATCTACGCAATTGACGCCGCCATTCACGTTCGAAGAAATAGTTAAATACGTGTTTTTCTTGTCTAAATATTTTATATGTTGATATTATGTGTCTACAAATCACAATTCTCTACTTAGTAAGCGATACATAATCTGTATGTACACATTTAAAATTCATCCTACCGTTATATCGCAACTGGCAAAATTGCTTAAAAAATTGCTGATAAGATAGTTGAATAGAGTATTCGATGTGCTTTAAAATGACACCAGAATCAATATTCTAGGACCAGTAGAAACGGAGATATTAATGAATGTCCGGCTTGCCCTATCACTCGTTCCAGTGTGCGACGGTCGTTGGCGGGAAAGGGATGCAACCCTTTTCCGCCAAAAGCACACAATAGAGAATGTGAAACATTCTATGAAACACTATGAATACTAAGTTTCTTCTTCGTGCATACAATAGAATATTTTTAAAAATGGCTATTAAATACTTAAAATAGGTATATTTGATGAGTTTGTGGATGCTTTAGGGAATAGAAATTTTTGAATGTTACTTAGTTTATAATAAAAGAATATTATATAAAAAAAAATATGAGTATGAATTATATTGCCCATTATGTTGTAATACAAACATACACAGCTCTAAAAACTGAGACGGGGAATTGTATAAATATTTTGCAAAGTAAAGCCCTGCCAAAAAAATATACCATCACATTATGCCCCTAGTGATTTCCCCAGCGAAGCCGGGTACCTTAGCTAGTATATATATAATCAATTTTATGAAATTAAAACTATATATTAAATTATTCAATCTCTGGAATATTCTGGAGGGGGGAAAGTCGCCCGGCGGTTGTCCAGGCTACATAATCAGCTGCTGCTATAATCAGCAGGCAATGACGATGGAGCGCTGACTCCGGAAGTGCACTCTGCATAAAATTAAAAACAGTAGAGGACAAGGCCTTTTTATTGATCCTTAAATTATTCAATGTTTAAGTCAAGCAAGTGGTATTTTATCCTGTCTCATCATGTGTCTCACATTTGTCCTTATAAAATAATAAAAAATCCAGGTACAAAAAAGAAATAAATAGAAAGGTTATTATTTATATCCAAGACAATCATATAGATTCCATGAAGGTTTTGGTAAAAGATAGCTTGACAAGGCAGACGGGACTATGGCTGGGGGGCAAATTCGGGCAGAGTAGCCCCAGGGCCCTCTCAATCGGCACGCTGAATGCAACGCCACAAAAGTATACAGTTACGAGTATCGTTTGTTCCCTGGGACAATGCAATCAGCAACATCTGTTTGTTCCATTCCCTACCTCTCATTGTGCCTTGTTATCCACCGTCTTTTTGTCACTTGTGTATTTCTTTCCTATCTGGACCAATTTCAGTTTGATCTCTTTGTCAACAGTCTAAGGAAATAGCAGGCAGTCTGCTCCTGGATACCCGCACCCCTCCTTCTTTCTAAGACCACCTTCTTTCAATAACTGGTGTACGGGTTATTGTTTATACGTGGTCATTACTACAATTATTTTGACCCAGTTACTTCCCCGGTATTCACTAGGGAAATCAGCTATTGAGCTCGAACTCACGACGCGATTTTTGAATAGATTCATTAAATTTCTATCCATCCTACCTTGTAGATGACGAAATATTCCGTCACGCGGGATCTGCGTTAACTAAGCAGATTACCCACGTATTTGCATTTATCTCAAAAAAATTCAATTGGTATTTAGGCAAATATAGTTCTTCATAATATAAAAGCTTTTTGTTAATATGACATGAGTAGGAAAAATGTAATTATATCGCTTAGTAATCTCGATAATGAAAAAACCTACATAATATCATTTATAGATCATTAAATTTCCAATGAGATTGATTATATACACTACTGCGATCCGGTACGGAGAGACTTCAAATTTTCGAAATTTTCCGCTCTATACACCCCCTTTCAATGGTCCGATATAAGCCATATCGAACTTGATCATTCTTCTTACATAAAACGTTTAAATATCGAGTTTGTTGACGATAAAAAAAATAGAGCGTTAGCATATATATGACATCTCCTGGGTAGGATTGATAAGCATTTGAGGAAATTTTTCGAAAATCCCGTCATGAGTACGACCTGCAAAAAATGAGGTCCGTACAAAATTATATATGTATTTTATATTGATCGTTACCAAACTCTATATGTAAGCGTTTCATGCAAAACTAAAGATCAAGTTCGCTAATCCCTTAAATCGGATCAGTGGGAGGGGAGAATTTCTAAAATTCGGAATATCTTCTCGATAAATGGTATAGATTCAATTTTACGCTTGGAAGTTAACCATATTTATTTATTTTATTTTTTGTTTTTTTTTATTTATTTATTCAAATGAGTTCCGCAACGCCGGTGATTTTCTCATTATTCAAGTGTGCTCAAAAAAGCGAGCTGAAAAAAAATAGAAACTGAAAAAAAGGGAACTATGGCATACCGTGATTTTTTAAACGGTTCATTGGCATACCAGTCTTATATGTAGCAAACGATAATGTATATGAAAACGTCAGGGTGGTAAAAATTATATAAATGAAAATGTGAGTATAGAAGAGCGAAAAAAAAGAATGAAAGAAAAAATAAATAAAAATAAGGAAAAGGGAATACCAAGAAAAAGAAAGGAAAAAAACCAAACGGGAAGCCAAAAAAAAAAAAAATAAAGTCCGTCACGCAGGGGCTGCGTAAACTAAGCAGATTTCCCACGTGAAGTTTTGCAATAGAGAAATCTGCCTAATAACAACTGTAGTAGTAAGAAACCTCTAAACCTAAAACATTATTTAGGGCGTAATAACCCAGAAGTTTCTAGCCCCAAAAAACAGTTAACCTAACCTCTAAACCTATTCACGAGGGACGAGTAGTTATGGAAACGGCCGCCAGAGCTCTCGGCGGAAAGTCCGAACTTAGCCTACTGGTGATCACACGCAGATTACAAATGCAAATATCTTGGCTAATATTCAAGATAGAGAATAAATTCATATAACAATATTTATAGTAAATTTAATTTGCAATAAGATTGGTTCTATACAATGTTTCGATCCAATGCATAATAACGGAGATATTTCGAATTTTTGAAAATCCCCCCTCTAAACCCCCCCTCCCACTGGTCCGATTTCAGCCGTTAACGAACTTGATCTTCCTTTTTACATAAAACGATTAAATACCGAGTTTGGTGACGATTAAACAAAAATTGCGACCGCTAGAGTGTTAACAGACAAATATATATATATATATATATATATATATATATATATATATATATATATATGTATATATATATATATATATATATATATATATATATATATATATATAGTTTTGAACGGACCTCATTTTCGTCATCTCCTGGGTAGGATCGATGGACATTTGAAGAAATTTTTCGAAAATCGCGTAATGAGTACGACCTCAATAGCTGATTTCCCTTAAGGGAAATCTGCTAAAAGATAAAATTAAAGTGTATACATCCTGCTAATGTAGGAAATAAGTGAATAGTAGTGTGTAGAAATTGTAGATTATAGTGTGTCGTATACATCAATGTAATTTATTGTTATTACCAAATGTTTTATTTATTTCTAAACCGTGATCAATAAACTACGTCCATAACAATTTTGGTTTATTGGAATGAATGTTATCAGAGACCACTGACCTAGCAAGGGATATAATGATTTCTCACATAAGAACACGAAACATGGCCAGGACTAACTTGCAAGGAGAAAAAAATAATAAATTTTTTATCAGAGCAATACCGTGGAAAATATGAAAAATTACATACTGGAAAGAGAAGTGAAGTTACAAATGTAACACAATTATATCTCCATTAAGACTTTGCCAGTCACGCATTATTTCACAAATAATACATTTTATTTTTTAATATGTTCACACGGAGTTATCCTGAAAAATATGACCTCCGAGAGAGATAGAGCGTTCTAATATCTTCAAATTGTTCAATGAGAACATATGTACCTTTAATCCCTATGACAGAAATCATGATATAGTTAGATTTGTAAGCAGTGAAGATATGGGTGAGTGTATTCTTCCAAATTTATTTATTTATTGGATAAAATAATGAGTCAAATATTAAAACAAGGCTATTGTGACCAAAAAAGGAGACAAGTCATATTTGATCAGCTATGTTTGGGACCAAAATACTTTGATCAAATTACACATTCCATTTTTTTTTTTTTTTGACAAAAATGCAATTATTAATGTTTTCCACAGCAGTGTTGTTGGAAGTGAAGAATTGGACGTCTTTTTCTCTCTCCAAATTAATGTTTACCATCATTGCCAAGAATGTGTTATTCATTAACCTCCACTTTATGCTTCTAATTGGGTCGGGTTATCTACCTTCCATTAAATACTACAGGGTGGGACTAAGAATCATCTAAAAGAATAAGGTAAAAACAATAATAAAAATTGCATCAAATTATTTGGTTCTACCTGAAGAAGAAACATTTACAGATGAATCAATTTTTTTTCCACCAACTGATATACTTTGGTGGAAAAAAAAATTGAAACACATCTGTTCAAAAAGCTCTTTTTTTGTTTTGTTTTTTTCCTCTGTATTCTAATTCTTTACTCTTTCCGCTGTTGATGTATTTATTTATGTCTTCATTGTTTATATAATATGTTAGTTTATTCTAAGTTACCTGGAAATTGTTTTACCGGGCGATTTTGTCTAACAGGTAAAAAAGGATACTTTATGGAATTTCCTTACAACCCTGGCAGTATCTAATAATATAGATATTTGTAATTTCCTAAATTATTTCTACACTTTTTCCAAACTGTTTCTTGGTTAAATATTTGATACTTTTAACAGTATTTTTAGGCTCAACTCCGTTTGTTGAAATTACATTAAGGGAAATCGGCTATTGATGTGGTACTTATGGCACAATTTTCAAAAACTTTACTCAAATGTTACACCCACACACACACACACACATATATATATATATATATATATATATATATATATATACACACACGCACACTCACACACACACACACACACACTTCTCTGCTCCCGCTCTCGCTGTCGCAATTTTTGTTTTATTGGTACCAAACTCGATTTTTTTTTTTAGATAAAAGCAATGATCAGGTTCGTTAACGGGAAGAGGGGAGGTTAGAGGGGGGAATTTTGGAAATTTAAAATATCTACGTTATTATACGTCAGGATCAGAAAATTGTACAGAATCAATCTTATTGCAAATGTAATGTCTATAGGAGTTGGTATGTATTTTTTCTCTATATTGAATATTTTCTATATATTCTGCCCCCTACTATAACTAATCTCATATTAACAAGAAGCTTTTATATCATGAATCACTCTATTCTAAGCTGATATACCAAATATTGTTTCCATGAGACCTTTATTATGCGACATACATGCAAATTCGCTGTGTGAAGCTGTCATCAGTTATGATTACGTTCTAACTCGAAAATGTTTATTTCTGAAAATTACGTTTGGAAAAATTGTATAGAAGCAATCTTATCGAACATGCAATGTTGTATAATTGTTGTTTTACACATTGTTTCTCTATTTTGAATATTTAGCTAGATACTTGCATATTTTAATTTTCGGGCTTTAGTAAACCCCCACACCTACTTATATCATATTAACGATCACCACCAGGACTTCCTGGATTAACGACATCACCAGGACTTCCCCTACGACTTACAAGAGCTTTAGACGGAAGGCAGCCCAGACATTAACTACATATTCTCATACCTACACGAAATTCAAATATACTATCAAATTCAACATACAAATTAAGTCTGTGGTGTGCAACAGGATCTCAAATTATATGCATTAATTGTATTATATGCGTTTGTACAGATGTATATGTTTACCCTGAAGGAGCAAAATGCGACAATTATTAGCAAAGGTACCATTTTCAGACATTCATTTTCTACTGGTCATCCACCAACTATGCTCATCACCAATTCTTTTCTTTCTTTTTTTTTAATATTAACTTATAAAATGTTTATTTATTTCACTTTTGTTACTTATCATTGTTTTTTGGTATTTGTTATTGTTACTTGTTGTTATCTATTTTACTTTTGTTATTTAACTATGTACAATTTTAGCACATTTCGTCACCGGATCGAAAAATGATATATAACCCGTCTTATTGCACATTAAATGTACTAAAATTATTGTTATAAACATTTATTCTCTATCTTGAATATTAACCAAGATATTTGCATTTTTCAGTTTTCAGCCTTCGGCAAACTCCGACTTGTACTCATGTTACATAAACAATACTCTATTATATAATAAGTCACATTATTTGAAGCTTAAACGTTAAATATTGTATATATGAGACCTTTATTATACGAGATACATGCAAATATATCCTGGTGACCCCCCCCCCCGTCTTAATGTCTTGGATTACTAAAATTTTATTGATTGAGATAACAATTATTTTGACTCATTAATGTATTGTAAATGACTATTGTATGTAATGAATAGTGACTAGATATTGTAAATAGTACTCAATAAAATTAATATCTTATATTCTGATATACTTCAGTAATTGTTTTTTTTCTTTCCGGTGCGAGGCTGGCAGATCAGTTTGTTTACATTTCAGACGCTTCCTGTCGGCAAGGTATTGAGATTGACTGAAAAGTTTCTTATTTCCGTTTGTATTTATTCACTTAATATTCACGGTGGTGTTGTGTTAGCAATATGCTATTACTAAACGTCACGAGGGAAATCTGCTTAGTTTACGCAGCCCCTGCGTGACAGACTTTTTGACTTATGATATTGACAACTCACCTTTGATGTGATACTCATAAATAAATAAATAAATCAAAATCAATTTACGATAAACTGTTATATCACGAACCACTTAATTTCAAGTTTAAATAACTTATATTGTTGCTGATGAACTTTTACTTTGTGAGATACACGCACATAGTAATCGTAATAGCATAATCAATTATGATTTATTGACTGACACAACAGATCTTGCTGCTGCACAACAGATTTTATTTATTTATTTTTTTTTTATTGTATAGAGATGAGATCAGTAGTGTGTCATTCCAACATGTGGGAAATCTGCTTAGTTTAAGCAGCCCCTGCGTGACTGTCTTTTTTACTTTAAATAATAATTACTATTCGAATAAAGAAACATTTTTATTTTGCAGAAGCTCCCCGCTGTATCTATACTTTTGTGTTGGCTACTGGAGGAGGAAGGCGGAAACGTGAAGAGGCCTATTTTGAATGACGGTCCTCTAATTAAACCTGAATGAAATAAGCGGGAGTGGTGCGTAGAGCACATGGGAATTGATGAGAGATTCGCTCTCTCTAGATGCTCGAGGCCGCGGTAACTAGCGGCATAATGAACCAGATGGAAACGCACTTCCAGCCACCCACCCTCAAAGCCTTCACCCTCCTGCCACACCCTTCTATTTGCATTTTTAATAAATATCTAAAGCCCCCACCCCACCCCCATCCCCCTTTTCTTAATGCACCTTCCTTATCGAGGAGTACCGTGAGAACAACGAACGCATTTGTCATTCATAATATAAAAATTAAAAAAAGTACGCCACGCAGGGGTAAACTATGCAGATTTTCCACGTGCTGGTAAAACACACTAATGATATTTTACAGCACATTCTGACTAAAAACCAGAAAGTACGAATTACCTGCTTAATATTTGAGTTACGAAAAAATATATAGACAATTTTAGAGGATCAATATTTTAACAAGATTGATTCTATAACATTTTTCGATTTGACTCATAATAACGAAAAAACTTTAAATTTTCGAATCCCCCCTCTAACCCCTCTTATTCCTGTTGCAATTTCTGCCAATAACAGATATGATCTTTAGTGTTGACTGAAACAGAATGTTATAGATCAAATAAGCATTTTCGAGACAAGAAAACAGGTAAAATCTTAATGATTGACGTCATCGGACATCGAATTCGTATGTATCTCCCATAACAAACGCCTCATGAAAATAATATTTGGTATTAAAGCTAAGAATAAAGAGGTTCATGTTATAACAGCTTATTGTTAATCTGCGATGAGTAGGAGTGGGGGTTTACAAAGGGCTGAATACTAAAAAGTCCAAATATCTCGGTTAATACTCATATTAGAGAAAATTTGTATATAAAACGTTTATAGGCAACTACATTTACAATAGGATTTGTTCTATACAATTTTTCGATCCAACGTATAATAACCTAAGATACGTTGAATTTTCTAACCCTCCCTTCAGGGGGTATATATATATGCTGTTGTTGTTTTTTGGAGTTTTGGTCAGTGTTGGTGAAAAAATCTTAGTTTATTCCAATATTTCGAGAATATGTATTTTCTCTTCTTCAGGGCTAAAAAGTACAGGTACAAGACTAAAGATACTTTAAAACTATTGTACATGACCTCTGTTTACATTAGGAGTACTCAAAATTATTGGAATGAACTAAAATTTCCAAAAAACAACAACACCATATATATATATATATATATATATATATATATATATATATATATATATATATATATATCTATATATATATAAAATTGTAACCTCTGTCTGTACATTGATTTTTTTCGCGAAATTTCACGATAACTGTTCGTTTCACATGTCATAGACACCATAACTGCATTTTGTTTCTTTGGTGTCTGTCTGTTTGTTTGTTTGTTTATTTGTTTGTTTATTTGTTTGTTTGTTTGTTTATTTGTTTGTTTGTTTGTTACCTTTTCACGCATAAACGGCTGAACCGAATTTGGTGAAACTTGGTATGTATATTACTACTAGCCCAACTTAGACTTTAGGCTATATTAATATTCTCTAAGACAAATAGGAGTGGGGGTTATAAGGGAGGCCTGAAATTAAAAATAGCGATATTTCGTTTCATATTGCGTTTTCAGAAAATATGCCCATAACAAAAGTTGTTTATTTTGTAATTTAGAGTAACTTTTGTTATATGCACATTTGCCGTATACGGAAGTATAAATGAGTTATACGCTAAAATCTATAGCGGGAGTCAACAATTTACTAGGTACAAAAGATTCAACCGAACAAAACTAAACTCGGTATGTGAATTAGTACTAACGCCTTCCTTATAACAAGCCATACTAACATTTCTAGGGACGGGCAGGAGTGGGGGTTATATGGGAGGCCTGAAATTAAAAATAGCGATATTTCGTTTCCTATTGCTTATTCAGCAAATATACCCATAACAAAAGTTGTTTATTTTGTTATTTACAGTAACTTTTGTTATATACACTTTTGCCGTATACGGAAGTATAAATGAGTTATACGCTAAAAACTATAGCGGGAGTCCACAATTTTATTTGGCACAAAAGACTCAACCGAACTAAACCAAACTCGTTATGTGAATTAGCACTAACGCCTTCCTTATTATAAGCCATACTAACATTTCTAGGAACGGGCAGGAGTGGGGGTTATAAGGAAGGCCAGAAATTAATAATAGTGGTATTTCGTTTCCCATTGCTTTTTTGGCAAATATGCACATAACAAAAGTTGTTTATTTTGTAATTTAGAGAAACTTTTTTTATATACACTATTGTCGTATACCGAAGTATAAAGGCGTTATAACGTTATAAAATTATAGCGGGAGTCAACAATTTGGAGGACAGTAATGACTTACATAAAAATATAATTTTATTATTAACAAATGCCAACAACGGGTATTAACCCTAAACAGTGGGACGGGTAAATGTCAAAATATTGTGCAAAGTAAAGCCTTGCCAAAAAAATACCATCACCATTCAGCCTCAAATCAATTCCCGGGCGAAGCCTGGTATCTGAGCTAGTATAAATATATATATATATATATATATATATATATTATATATATATATATATATATATATATATATATATATAAACTCAACCGCAAAAAAAACCGGACACTTAGATTTAGTCTTATAATTTTGTTAAATACTTAATATATATGTATATTAATCTTTTTTAATTAAAATAATTGGTTAATCTATAGGTTATTTAAACAAAATCTGCCAAAAGTGAATAATTTTTATTGATTATTTACAAAAAAATACAAAATAAAAAAAATGATAAATTAACACATTTAAAAAAAAAAATATATTGTTCATTTTTATTACAGTGAATGGTAGACTTCGCTACCCCAAGCGTTTCGGCAATGTAACGTAAGCTCCGGCCTTCCATCTAAGTTTGAAAGACCCATTATTCTGGACCGAAATAAAAATAAAACATTAATTAAAGAAAATGCTTGGTTAATAATTAAAGATGTTTAAATGTGCGAAAAACTACTTACAGTTTAGAATAGATCAACTTCCCTACAAATAAATCTAATCTGAGTTTTATCTAATTGTTTACTAATCCTGAAGGAATTACTTCAATGGACTTAGACTCTACATTCTCTGTAATAACTAGAATACCCACATAAAGAAACACATTCCTGAAAATTAGCTTTTAATACGACAAATATGAAGTGTCCTGTTTTTTTTTGCGGTTGAGTGTATATATACAGTTTTGAACGGACCTCATTTTCGTCATCTCCTAGGTAGGATCGATGGACATTTGAAGAAAAATTTCGAAAGTCGCGAAATGAGTACGACCTCAATAGCTAATTTCCCTTAGGGGAAATCTGCTAGAAAATATAAAAAAAAACAGTGTTCGCTATACTGAAAAGCGATACTATGATAAATAATTAATATGAGTTAAGAATATAAAGAGAAATATAAAAGACGTATCACAGGAGTCAAAGAGTCAATTGTTAAGCCAATAAAAGTATTCACTTAAAGTCGTATAGAAAGGACGGCTTGGGGACAATGAGACGTTGAAAGAAAGATTTTGTGAATGGAGTGGAAGAGGCCCTCGTGGCTGTCAACACGGCTCCCAGTTATTGTCCCCTCCACTAATGTCTT
Organism: Riptortus pedestris; assembly: GCA_019009955.1. Taxonomy (NCBI): domain Eukaryota; kingdom Metazoa; phylum Arthropoda; class Insecta; order Hemiptera; family Alydidae; genus Riptortus; species Riptortus pedestris. The sequence goes on along the minus strand of CM032233.1, from coordinate 113,467,612 downwards.
CAAAGTGTCTCCTTAGGTAGAGAGCCGACGACCGATTTACCCTCCCTAATAGTTCGGGCTCCGTCGGTCAGCTGTGAAATCCTGGACTAGTAAATAAACTAGCAAATAAAAGCCCATCACTCAGGGGCTGCGTAAACTAAGCAGATTTAACTCGTTAAGTTTTGTAATAGATAAATCTACATACTGGTAACACACCACCGTGAATATTAAGTGACTAAATACAAAACAATAATGAGAAATATTTCAGTCAATTTGGAAAGCGATTGAATTGTAAACAAACAGGTCTGCCAAACTCTCACAGCTGAACATATAGAAAAATTCTTCACCGGAAAGAAACCAAATTACTAAAATATATCTGAAATATAACCTATTAATTTTATCGTAAATTATTTAATTATGAAATTTATAATGAATCAGAATATTTCTTATCTCAATCACTCAAATTTTAGTAGTCTAAGAAATGGGGAGGATCAACAGAACTTATTTGTATGTATCCCTTATAATAAAGGTCTCTTGAAAACAATATTTGGTATTTGAGCTTCAAATAAAGTGATTTATTATATGACAGAGTATTGTTTATGTGATATGAATATAAGTGGGGGTGGAGATATTTCGAATTTTCAAAATTCCTCCCCCTCTAAATCACTCCCACTGGTCCCATTTCAACCGTTAACGAACGTGATCTTTAGTATTGCATGAAACGCTTATATAAGGAGTTTTGTAACGATAAAACAATAATTGTGGCCGCTAAAGTGGTAACAGATGTATATATTTATATAATTGTGTTGATGTTTTCGACCAGGTTATATTTATATATGGCATTGTTATTCTTTTTGGAGTTTTGGTCAATGTTGGTGAAAAAATCTTAGTTTTACGATCCGACTCATAATAACAGAAATTGACGTACTATAATTGCGACCGCTAGAGCGGTAACACACAGGTATATATATATATATATATATATATATATATATGGTGTTGTTATTCTTTTTGGAGTTTTGGTCAATGTTGGTGAAAAAATCTTAGTTTATAGCTATATTTCGAGAATCTTTAGTTTCTCTTCATCAGGGCTGTAAAATTACAGGTATTACTTTATAATATTGCACATTGTTATTAAATAAATATAATAATTTGTGCAGTATTTAATTTTAAATAAGTTCGGTTTTAAGTATTTTACAGCCCGTAGTATAATAACCCATATATATATAATTTACATATATCTGTGTGTTACCGCTCTAGCGGTCGCAATTATAGTACGTCAATTTCTGTTATTATGAGTCAGATCGTAAAATGTTGTAGAACCAACCTTGTTAAACTATTGATCTTCAATTGATATTAAATGCATTTCTTTCGTAACTCAAGTATTAAGAGAGCTATTCGTACTTTCTATTTTTCTGCCTTTAATAACCCCCTCCCCCGTTATGCTCACCGGTTTTTTTTCTATATAAATAGAGAAAATGTGGTATCAAGGGTGTTATACCAGCATGAGGAAAATCTGCTTAGTTTAGGCAGCCCCTGCGTGGTGGACTTCTTTGTAAATTTAGAGCAGTTTCGGTGATATTACCAAAAATCATTTTCCATTCATTTCCAATGTTGCTGTTTGTAATTGACATAATACGTTTAATCGTTTTCAAAGTCCAGAAATTTGAATTATGAATTTCTAAATATTGTTTTTTCACTCCTGACATCGCACTAATAAAAGTGACTTATACATTTGTTGAAGCTGGATGAAGCGCAATCGGATAGGAAAGATTTTTTTTGGAGGGGGGGGGGCTAAACATGAATCTTTTAACTCGGCTCTGAATGGTAAACATTAATGGTGAAAAACCATGAAACCCGTTTGGAAAAATTCGGAAGGTAGAAATTCCGTTCTTTTAGATGGGTGAGGTTAATAACTCTGGAATAATTTTCTTGATATTTTTCTAACAAATTGTATTTGATATATTTTTGCAATAGAAAATTCAGTTTTTTAATTTGATTTCACCTAAGTGTCAATTTCATTTCCTTAGCACTTTTACAGTGGAATCGAATATGGACTATAAATATTTACTACCATTCAACCAACATTTGTGTAGGATAAAAATCGTTTACAATGATTAATTAAGTAATTGAAAATTCGAAACATCACGGATACTGTGAGTCGGTTATAAAATGTTTACAAAACCGATGTTGTTGTAGTTTTAATTTTCTACAACTATTGCTTTATACATGTGTTTCTTCGGATCCCATTTTTTTTTTTTCGATTTCAGCCTTTTATAAACTCCTCAGTTCTACACAACCGATTTTTACTTTAAGTCTCAAGTCCAACTATCATTTTAATTCCAGAATACATAGGATTCTTACAGCGGGAGAAATAGAGAATAGATAGTGAGATGAGGTCATAAGCGTATCATATTCCATTGAGTGAGAAATGTTTAGTTTATGATTTATTTTTAATGGGTAGTAATATTTTTAATTTAGTTGTATAACTATTACAGTAATCCCCCTATTTCAGCTGTTGACGACCTCGATCTTTGGTTTTGTAGAAACGCTTATATATCGAGTAGTTTGTGGCGATTGGGCAATGATTGCGATCGCTAGAGCGGTAACAGACAAATATCTATACAACTATATATATATATATATATATATATATATATATATATATATATATATATTCTGGTGAACCCACGCCTTTTGTTCTCGGGTTACTAGAGTTAGAGAGCTTGACATAAAAATTATCCTGGTTCATTATAAATTACAGTAGTATATTATATAAATATAGTAGTTAATTTTCAATAAAATTAATATATCATTTTCAGATATATTTCAGTAATTGTTTTTCCTTTCCGGTAAAGAATATTTCCATCTATCGGTTCAGCTCTGAGAAGTTGTCTGACCCGTTTTTTTTACAACTCTGACGCTCGCGTTTTGAATGACATTAAAATGTAAATTGATGGAACGATTTCTAATTACCATTTGTATTTGTTCACTTAAGATTCACAGTTGAGGAAAGTTTGCGAAAATCGTTTCATGAGCACTGCCTCAATAGCAGATTTGTCTCGAGGGCTATAACCGCTGTAATTTGACTAAATCAATTAAAATTGTGTCAGAACTTAAATATATATTAAATACGAGTGTTGTATTTTATCTTATTTTTATTCTTTTTGTATGTTGTCATATTGGAGGGTATATTATATAAAGTGTAGTGAAATGAAAAATATATATATATATTTTTAATTTCGAGATTAAACCACTGTACACTGAACTTATGACAGTTCGAATCTTGAGAGTCACACACTAATTTTTCATCAGTTCTGCCAAATAAGGGATTTGTTGACAGAAGCCTTTCGATTTTCCCGTTGCTTAGCCAGCTTCGTATGGAAATTTAGAACACCAATTTAAATAAATTAGAATTAGCGCATGTGCCCTGGTAGAGAATGGAACAAATACGGCTGGGAACGTAATAAGAGAACCCCGAGCCCTCCAATCACCGAATTCCTGGTTTAATCAACATTATAAATATCATTGTCATTAAGAATTTTGACTATATACAATAATTAATGAATGTTTATAGAAATAATGAGCAGAGGCATAATAATTAATCTCATTATTATCTTTGGAGCGTCATAGCATAATTATAGAATATATATATAAGCGTGTAAACGGTATGAAAATTCATTTTCTGGCTAGCTTACATGGTTTCTGCCCAACCTCCCCAGGGGCTTTTCGGCTTATAATGAGAAAGTTACATCGACATGGTAATGAATATTATATATTACCGGATATTAATGAGAGATTAGCAGAAGCAAATAAATTTTTTTTTTACCGTTGAAAAAAACCAAGGAAGTGGTCTTCAATTCATGGTTTATCCACCATTAGTGCCGACTCACAATATTAAATGTTGGGCATCAACCGCTATGACAGAAAGGATTATGGTCGTTCACGACAGGAAAAAGTGCGTAAACTAATTGATTTCCCACGTCCTAGTATAACACGCTTGTGATCATATATTCTTCATTTATATGTTAAAAATCCAATGGCAATAAGGAAGGGGGGTTGCTGAAAACAGAAAACAAGATAGTACGAATAAATCGCTCAATACTTACGAACAAAATGCATATAACAAAAGTCCGTCACGCAGGGGCCGCGTAAACTAAGCAGATTTCCCACGTGAAGTTCTACAATAGAGAAACTTCACGAGAGTCCAGCAGTTAGAGAATAAATGTATATAACAATATTTATAGTAAATTTAATTTGCAATAAGATTGATTCTGTACAATTTTTCGATCCGACGTATAGGAGCGGAGATATTTCGAATTTTCCAAAACCCTCCCCTCTAACCCCCCCTCCCACTGGTCCTATTTCAGCCGTAAACGAACTTGATCTTTCTTTTTACATAGGACGACTAAATATCGAGTTTGGTAACGATCAAACAAAAATTGCGACCGCTAGAGCGGTAACAGACACATATATATATATATATATATATATATATATATATATATATATATATATATATATATATATATACAGTTTTGAACGGACAGGTAGGATCGATGGACATTTGAAGAAAAATTTCGAAAATTCCGTCATGAGTACAACCTCAAAAGCCGATTTCCCTTGAGGGAAATCTGCTAAAAAGTATAGAGCATGAATAGCTTAAAAAGATTGGTTCTCTACGATTTTACGATCCGTTTCATGATAACGTAGATATTCTGAATTTTCGAATCCCTCCCCGTCTGCTCCCTCACTATTCCAGAACAGATTTCCGTCGATAACAAAAATGATCTGTATCGTTGACTGAAACGCTTAAATATTGAGAGTTTTCTCCTTTAAGAGAAATCTGATAAAAGTCTGTAACGCAGAGGCTGCAAAACTAAGCAGATTTCCCACGTGAAGTATTACAATCGATTAATCCAAGTACCGAAAACACCACCCGTGAAAATTAAGTGAATACATACGGCAATGAGAAATATTCAGTCAATATTGATAACTTTCCAACGGAAAGCGTCTAAATCGTAAAATAAAAAGGTCTGCCAACCGCTGAAAGCTAAGCAGATAGAAATATTCATCATCGGAAACACAAACAATTACAGAAATATATCTGAATATAACATTAATTTTTTTGAAAACTATTTAGTATATCTAGTACTGTAATTTATAATGAATCAGAATAATTTTGATCTTAATCACTCTAATGTTAGTAGTCCAAGAACAAAAGAATGGTGGACCAGCAGAACGTATTTACATATATCTCACAAAGTAGAAGTTCAATGAAAACAATATTTGGTATTTAATCTTGGAATGAAGTGAAGAGCTTATTATTCATATGATATGAGTAGGAGTGGGGGGTTTGGCAAAGGCTGAAAACTGAAAAATGCAAATAACTTGGTTAATACTCAAGACAGAGAACAAATGAATATAACGATATTTATAGTACATTTAATTTGTAGTAAGATTGATTCTATACACTTTTTCGATCCAACGTAACAGAGATATTTCGAATTTTCGAAAATTCCCCCCTTCTAAACCCCTTCTCCCACAAGACCGACTTCATTAACGAACTTGATCTTTCTTTTTACATGAAACGATTAAATATCGAATTTGGTAACGATAAAAAAATTAGACCGCTTGAGCGTTAACAGACAAATATATATACATACTTTTGAACGGACGTCATTTTCGTCATCTCTCGGGTAGAATCGATGGACATTTGAAGAAATTTTTTCAAAAATCGAGTCATGAGTACGACCGCAGTAGCTGATTTCCTTTAAGGGAAATCTACTAAAACAATATATTGAAAGAATGAGATAATGTTTGCCAACACCAAAAGATTGAAGTTCATAATCATTCAAAAATTAAAGAAGAATGAAGTGAGCAAAACAGGCGAGGATTTAGCTACAAATAATTTACCTTGGAATAAGGGAGGCTTCTTTCTCGCCATAAACCATTCAAGCAATAGGAGACGGGGGATAGGATAGGTTAACAGAGAGGAGGTTCACTCAACAGACAAATTGCCTAGTTTCTTTGCCAGGCTCCCAACCCCCTCCGGCTCCAGGTCTTTAAGGTATTGTTCCTTTACAGATGTCTATTGGCTCTTTTTTTTCTTCTCCCGTTGTTGGTTCTGTTTAGCGGTGTACGGGGCCACTTAGTCTGCTGCCTAGCCTCACGTCCGCTGCTCTACCTCCAAGGACCTATCGCTTCTGCAATGGTAATCTACTTAAAGTTTTTAAATTATAATGACAGGCTCGGGAAAGAGTTGCTTTTGATTTTTTTTTAACTATATAGTATGTATTATCAATATCGGAAAAAGGAGGTGTAGCTAATTTTGATTGATGTTCCTGGGATTCAAAGAGAACCCAAAATTATTTTTTCCGTAATCGTTGAATAATGGTAACATTACTAAACTGAAATGAGTGAAGAAAGTGAAACATTTTGCAATAGAGTGAAGAAAGTAAATTGCCTTCTTAATTAGTAATAAGTATAAATTAAAAAATAATTTGAAGTTGGAAATTAAATGCTTTTAAATGTTTCTTAACATTGTAAGAATTTATTTTAACAAAATAAATTGAAATGTGAATGAATTGTTGGTGGAAATAATCAATATATTTTAAAATTTAAATATAATAATAATTACCTTCCTTGTTTATAACCTGCATTTGTTTATAACTGCACTACTTCACAATCATCACTAGTTGTTTTATAACTATACTTATAACCTTTCATAACCATGCTTATAACCTACCAACAACATACCATGATCTTCACAACATCCTAATTTTGTTCATATTCTGGTTAGATCTGATCATGTATTACACGATTACAGAAAAAATTTAATATTACACTCGTGCCGAAAGTAGAATTTACAAATATCGTGAAACGTTTCACTCGAGTTGTAAAATGATCTACTTTCGTCACTTGTACAATAAATAACTATTATTTGACTATATTACTTAGGTGAATACTAAGGGAGGGCTGCGAAAACTAAGGGATTTCCCAAGTGCTGCACATATTTCCACTAATTCCCCCTTAGTAAGAACCATATGAACATTATGAAAAATTCAAATAACTCCCTTAACAAATCGCGCTGGAGCTATATTGTTGGAAAAAATAATTTTAGCAAAGAACTCGATGAGCTAGAAATGACTAATAAGTATTATAAACATATTTTGATACAGCACATAACCTCAATATATACGATTTTTAATTTCTTCCCTGTTTGTCTAATCCCAACTTTTACAAGTTCTATTTACGAAAAAAAAAGGAACTAGACCTTCAGTTTTACATGATACATTTAAATGTTGAGGTACTTAATTATAGAATAAACATTTCCGTCGCTACATACGTATTTGTATATGTATGTGTTTATATATATATATATATATATATATATATATATATATATATATATATATATATATATATATATTTCCTTAATGAAGTAAACCTACGGGAAGAGAGTTTATTTGACACTTATCCCATACATCCATTTTACAGAAAATGCGCTTGATACATAATAACATTTTTTTTTATTATATACAATGAAAAAAATAAAATATTTGTAAAAAATAATTATTTACAACAGAAAAAAAAGAATAGAAAAACAAATGTAGGTTTTATTCATGAATTAAATATTTTAATTAACAGTATTGGAGTTTTAAATAATTCATATTTCATATTTTCATATTTTTTCAAGTGTCTATTGTATTTATAAAATAGAAGTTTATCTCCTCAATATATATTATATATACACAGACAGTATATGTTTGTTTATAAGCAAAATATATCTATATATCTTTCTATATATATATATATATATATATATATATATATATATATATATAGATAGATAGATAGATAGATAGATAGATAGATAATGCCGGACTCTACGAAAACGAATAAGTCGACAAAATTGCAAAACATATATATCCAAGGACCAGAATATTTCCATGACATACTCCAACATATCAAAACAAAGTCTACAATACACGTTACGCACGGACACAATAAAACAGTGGCAGGAGCGATGGGACAAAACAGAAAAAGGCAAGCATTTAAAAATATTCATCCCAAATCTTGAGGAATACCTCAACACCTGCTCTGCCACTTACTATTACTCGACACAAGTACTCACTGGACACGGAACTACTAAATCTTATTTACATAGGCTCAAAATGACAGAAATTGCCGCTTGTGACGGAACGAGTGAACAGACTATAGAGCATCGTATCTACACTTGTACACTGACTACACAGTTAAGAAACACACTCCAACAAACATTTCTCAAAAACGAAGACCAATGGCCAATAGATCTAAAGAGTTCGTTTAAAAAACATCCATTTTTATTTATGCATTTTTCTAAACATTTAATAGAAAATATTAAAAAATAACATTTTAAGTCTCCCCTGACATTTTTTTTTTTTACCTATAGCAAGAATAATGCAATAGAATGAGTGACATAGCTTTCTTAATGAAGTCAAATTAATATGTAATTGAGTTGTTTCGCTTTATCCTTATTATGCGTTTTAATTTTTCATTACTTTGATTGTTTGTTCTTTCTTTATGTATATTATTTATTTTTTGTTTCATCTTTCTTTTCTTTTTCTTTTATTTTTTTTTAATTTCAACAACAAATTTATGAACTACATTTCTTGTATACAAAATCATGATGTATTATGAACATACATGTTAAATACTATAGTAGTATGATACATGTAGTAAATAAACGCCCTTTGTGCAAGGGTAATGTGCAAAGGAAAAAAATAATAGACCCGGTAATTAATTGTTTTGATAGAATTATAACATTTGTACTGTCGGGTTGATCAAGTAAAAGCCGTATTCTCCATTAATATAGGTAGGATTAATGTTAATTTATTACTAATTATGATCATTCTTAACATTAAGAAGGTAGATACTGAACTAGAGCCCAAAAAATAAAAAAAACAAATCATTAATTATTTTAGTTATAAATGCTGGCAGTGAAATACCTCATATAAAAATAGAATATATACTTCCTTGTTGATACTGTTTTTTTCTGATTGATCCTGTATATGCATACTAAGTTATTTAAAAAAAGTAGTTCTTCATTTTTATTACTTCTTTGTACAAAGTAAAGGAAGTATTGCAATGTTCTGTTTTCAGATGTCAATTGAATTATCCGTTTTGACCATCCCTGAACTCATTTTGACTAGTTTAGTAGAAATTTTATGCATGCACATCTAGTTGCACACTCTTTTTCTCGGTTTGTATTAGAGATACAAATAATTTGCAAAGAACTGTTTTTGTTTTTCCTGAAAATATCTATAGATTGTTCTATGGCATTTATTGATTCGATGGAACGTCGATATCGTATATCACATTCAGATGAAATAATTTTGAATGAAACGAAATCAAACATTCTGGTTTATTTCATTTAATGGGAGTACCGGGAAATCGTGTGGTTCCCACATAAGATTTTCATTAGAGTTAATATAAGTTTTGCAATTTCTTCGAATGGAAATTAGGATTTTTTAGTATTATACGTAGAAAAAGGGTGGTTCAAAACACAAATGCTTTTTAAAATGTGTATTAAGTGTCTTCATTTTTAATATATTTTTTCCAAATTCCCCTTGATAACTAGCATCTTCTATCAATTTATAAAATTGACGATTTATAAAATAGAGCTTAGGGTACGTTACATAACACGTATGAATGAATGAATTAAGCCTTTATTAAAAAGTGTAAAGTGAAAATAATAAATAAAGTTTACAAAATTAATATATACATGGTTACAAGTTCCAAAATACAAATACACTAATAAACAATATTGCTTACATACTTTGAATTTAGAAAACAACTGGTGGTTCACTTTTTATAGGCCTTGCCCGAAGGGAGTACGGTCTAACTTCCAGGTGTGACCAACTCTATTGGGAATTAAAACGTATATGTAATATTTTATGTGATAACCCCTTGACACAAGTACTCAGCTCAAAAAGTGAATGGGAATAAATTAATTGTAGAAATTGAATTGGATTCATTTTTGAACCATTATTGCTAATTATATGATAGAGGGCCTGTACATTTTCAGCGCTTGTCGTTTTCTTTTATTTGGCTTTAAAGACTATTTAGATCTCTAGTCATTATACTCACATTCTTCAGGAGTGATCTCAATTAATAATAGTTACAACTTAACAGTCCCAATGATCTCTGGACTTCTTGGCCATGTTCTTGGTTTGGCTCTGGACTTGACTGGTTCGATCGTATTGAAGAATTGAGTAAGAAGCTAAAACCGCTTTGTTTCTTATTAAAATTTGTTAAAAAAATATCATCCAATGGAAATTCTATTATTAATGATTGATTTAACGTATAGCGTTATACATGGGGGAAACTCCAACAATCGTATTTTAATATTTAAATTGCAGAAGAGAGCAATAAGGTTAATATACAATAGAAATTTGAAAGACTTCTGTCATTAACGTTTGAAGGAGTAAAAAATAATGACTTTTCCCTCAATATGTATTTACCAAACAATATTGTTTGTGAAACAAAACATGAACTTTTTTTTACAAAAATAGCAACACATTATCATAAAACAAGATACAAGAATCTGCTTCAAACCCTCATGCACAAACATAAATATTTTGAAAAAAGCGTGTCATTTTCAGGAGTGAAATAATTTAATGCCGGAATGTATCAAACCAATTGAAAAAATGCTCTTTGTTTAAAATAAATTAAAGAACTTCATGTATGACGAATATTTTTATACACAAGAAGAATACTTTCAAAAGTGTTCAATTCTTAAATAAAACTGCTAAATATCGGTCTAAAATATTTTGTAATCAGGTACATTGTCTCCTTAAGGTGGGACAAATTTCTCATCACTTACAAAGTTTGTCATCCTTTAATAAATTTGCATGTCAACAAATAAAAACATGTATATTACATATTTAGGATGTATTATGACTTTTAATGAAACTAATTTATTTGATAAAATTATTTAAATTGATGAGTTATATACTATCTATTCTTAGAATTTGACCTAATTATTTAACGAATGTATTATATGAGTATAAATGTTATTCAATTATTTTTGAAGAATTTAATTGACATAGTAATAGAAAATTTTGTATAAAAAAAAACTATTTGACGTATCCTATTATTTTATGATAACATTGAAAGGAAATAAACACAACATAAAACAAAAATTTCATTAGCCTTCTATGTTTATGAAACTCCGTTGCTTTCAACGAACCGTATGGGTTAATTCTTTCCATTTATTCTGCCCATCATAAACTCTTAGCTTTCAGATCTTTTCTCATGGTGTCGCCAATCCCTTCTCTAATTTCGATCTATTATATGTCTATGAATCTAGCGCTCCAAGCATTCATGTTTTGCTTTAAACGTTTCCGTCAGTGGCAATATATCGCACCCATTTGGGGATGTTTTCATCACTAACTTGCGAGAACGTTTCATTTCAAACTGATTTGAGAAAAGTCCGTCACGCAGGGGCAACGTAATTAAGCAGATTTCCCTCGTGATGTTTTGCAATAGATAAATCTACATACTCGTAACACTTAACACCACCGTAAATTTTTAGTGAATAAATACAAACAGTAATGAGAAATGTTTCATTAAATGTTAATAACCTCCCAACGGAAAACGTCTGAATTGTAAACAAACAGGTCTGCCAAACCCTCACAGCTGAACAGATAGGAAAGAAAAACAATCACTGATATATACCAGAATATAACATATTAATTTTATTGAAAACTATTGACTATATCTAGTACTGTAATTTATAATAAATAAGAATACTTTTTATCTCACTCAATCAAATTTTAGTAGTCCAAGAACTTAAGACGGGAGGGGCGATAATGAAGGTCTCTGGAAAACAAAATTTGGTATTTAAGTTTCAAATAAAGTGGATTATTATATAATACTTATGTGATATAAGTAGAAGTGGGGCGTTTGCTGAAGGCTAAAAACTGCAGGAATCTCGGTTAATAATCAATATAGAGAATAAAAGCATATAACAATATTTATGAAAAAATGTCAATACCTCCGCTAATATTCAAGATATATTTTGAATTTTTCTTCTATTGATTTTCTACCCCTCTAAAACTTCCTCCCTCCTTCTGGTTTCAGCTATTAACGAACTTGATCATTGGTTTTACATAAAACACCTATATCGAGTTTGGTAACGATCAAACAAAAATTTCCGGCCGCTAGAGCGGTAACAGACAAGTGTAAGCATATACGAGTATATAAAATTGAGCGGACCTCATTTTCTTTATCTACTAGGTATGGTCGATGGACATTTAAAGAACATTTTGGAAAATCGCGACATGAGTAAAACCTCAGTATCTGATTTATATTAAGGGAAATCTGTCAAAAGGAATTATTTGTATTTTTGAGTTTTCACTCCACAGTAAACCCGAAACTCACAGACTTGGATGAGCAGAAAGTACATATCTCCATCTCAGAGAATTTATTCTGCCTCATGCTACAACCCCTGCTTTCAATTATCGCATGAGCATGTGTAGCTACAGCTATCTGGGATTAAAATAAAGGCTGAGTCAAGCGAGCGTAGTAGCTGTAGACTTATGTCAGAAGAGCTCGACTCTGAAACACGACTCCTTTTCTATTAAGGATGCAGTGACAAAGGCCCGAGAACAGACACTCCCCTCTACAGCCCAACACCACCTTTATTGTACACAATGGCAAAATGAAAGTTCCTTCTAAAAAATAAAAGACAAAAAGGAGTAGCTGAAACTGAAATAAAACATAGAGGGGGCCGAAATTAAGAGCATCTTTGTATATAAAAGAGATTTTTTCCCCGTTAGAGATCTAATTAATTTTTATTTACTGCCTAGTTGTATTGCAGTATCGACACCGGCTTCAAATGAAAAGTTTCTCGTCAAAATGTAATTATTACATTAACGTAAGACGATAATAAAAATCCCTCCCAAACTTTTTGATGAATATTGGGGAATTTATCTTTTCACTTCAGAAAGCCGGTTTGGAGAAGAAATGTTAACCTCTTGGTAGTGCCAGTCTGTTCAGCCACTTACTTTCCTGCCAGAGTATTATAACGAGAAAGTCAAATGTTGAATTTCATTACTTGAGTGCATAATTTTAACAACACGCAAACGACGGATCTCAAAACTATCAAACTTTGAATTTTTCCAATAAAACCACTAGTTGAGACACAGTAACAAAGAATTTATGTTTTGACTTCTAAATAAGTCACCTCTTCTGTTCCTCCTAGAAACATAAGAAATAGTCAATGCTCCTACAAAATATATTCCCAAAGCGCTATTTAATTCCACTTTATCCCTTTTGAGACCAATAAAAGTATTTAAGACAAAAAAAGATTTTATGGCCTCACTAAACCCTCTTTAATATTTTCAACAGGCAAAATTTTCGCCCTCCTGTGCATTTATAATGCAGAAATATTAAATTATTTTCCCAAGTCACAAAACAACTTGTGACAATTAGCCTTAACCAATGTGGTAATTTGTCGACAATAGATAATCTTCAAGCTAATTGTCAACAAGATTAGCTATTGTCGACAAAGTACAACATTGGTTAAGCATAATCATCAAATTCTGTTAGCCAAGTCAATATGGAATTGATAGGAGTTCGATTTTAAACAAGGGGCCTAATTTGAATTCCTTCATTACTCAATATATCCATTTTCATTGTTTGTTTTTTTTCTAAAAAAAATTAAACAGCGCTTAAGAGAAATAAAGATCTTAAGACACACTTAGCTCTGATTATTATTTTCTACAGCCAACGTTTTTTCCTTCTGGGCAATTACAATGCAGAAATATTAAATTATTCTCCTAAGCCACTAAAAAAAATAAAAGAAAAACCTTATGACAATTAGGCTTAACCAATGTTGTACTTTGTCAACAATAGCTAATCTTCAATCATATTGTCAGACAAATTACCGAATCTGAGAGTGTATCATCAACACTCGATCCAGAAGGCGCCTCAAGCCGAACCTAAATTTGCCTGTATTTATAATCATGGAAAAGAACTTTATACCATCGGGTAGATAACTACGCACAGACATTCTGTTCTCTGTTTCTTTTAGTAAAAATTACAGATGTTTGAAACAAATGAAAAAAATTAATTTTTGGCCTCTAATCGTTGCAGGCAATTTTTTTGTCTGTTAACGCTCTAGCGGTCGCCATTTTTGTTTGATCGTTACCAACCTTGATATTTAAAAGTTTTATGTAAAAAGGAAGATCATGTTCGTTAATGGCAGAAATCCGACAAGTGGGAGGAGGGGGATATCTGAAAATTCAAAATATCGCCGTTACTGTACGTTCTATAGAATAATTGTATAGCAAAATCTTATTGCAAATTAAATGTACTATAAATATTCTTATTTACATTTATTCTCTATCTTGAATATTAACCGAGATATTTGCATTTTTCAATTTTGAGCAAACCTCCACTTCTACTCATGTCATATCAACATCGAACTTTTTACTTTGTGAGATATATGCCCCCCCCCCCCTTCTTTTGTTCTTGGATTACTAAAATTTGAGTGATTGAGATAAAACTGATTCTGATTCATGGAACGTAAAAAAAACAATTTACAGCGAAAATTCCTAAATCCTTGCCTATTAAATAAAATTGATGGGAAATACATTTTTCAGGCATGATGTTTTTATTTGGTCCTTTGATTTCGGGGATATAGACTTCAAAAAGTTATTTCTAATAAAAAAAAAAGGTCCTTTTACAGGAACTGCGGAAACTAAGCACATTTCTCACATGATGCTATGACACACTATTGATCTCTCCTCACCATATAATTTCTCTTCTTGATCTTCGGTTTTACATAAAACGTCTATATATCGAGTATGGTGACGATAAGACAAAAATGTCTGGTAACTATATATATATATCATTTTGAATAGACCTTATTTTCGTCATCTACTGTGTAGGATCGAAGGACACTTGAAGAAATGTTTCGAAAATCGCGTCATAAGTACAACCTCAATCTAAAAAGCAAACATTAAAAGTGTTATATAACAAAATGGTAAAGAATTAAGGACATTTATCATTAATCAGTCAACCTGCACCATTCTCCTCCAGATCCATCTTGGCCTATTTCAACAATGTTTGACTGCATCATCTGTTAGTATCAGCTCATTAAGTGTAGCAGTTTTGACCAGTTAACCATTTACAATGCTCGAATATTCTATATTTCAAGTACAAAGAGATAAATCACTGGCCTAATGAATATTTTTAGCGCATTTAGGCTACATTTTTAGGATCTCGGAAAGTATATTCAAGAAATGAGAATAGAGGGGCTTGGTGAACGTCTCGGGGGAGGCATTTATTGATTTTTTCAGGGAACCATCCTCAATCTAATAACGGATAGAGAAATTTGCCATGAAGAGGATGGGGGGCATTAGAGGCGAGGGAAGGGGAGCTGGAAGCCGAGGGGTGGCTATGAAATTGACCTCCAGCGATGGGAAATGTACTGGGCCCCAGCGGACGGGGCGAATATATCCATGATAGGGCCAAACCCTCCCTTCCTAAACATGCCCACACCCCAACTATGGCTATATTAAAAGGGCTGCAAGCATATTTCAAATGGTGTTTCACCTATGTGAAGTGCTCCAAGTGTTGGATTCAACCGTGGGGCAACAAACAAGGAAAATATGTTTCCACTAGCTATATAACCCGGCGTTCATAACTTCATTTAAATATGGTTTCTGGAATAAAAAAAATACAATTACGAAATATTAACATTACACAATATGGTTCAAATCAGCAGTGACTCTAAAAGTAACTATTTTGAATTTCATACTAAAAAAAGGCTTCTAATACAGACAGATAGATAAATTCAAAACTCTGATATACATTTGTTCGATCAAACAAACAATATCTCCAATACTGTTAAATTTATATTTTGACTCCTAAGTAAACCCTTAATAGTCTTTGCACATGATCAAAGCTACTATAAACAAGATATACAATAAAAACTGTAGCAGGAGTCACCAATTTTATAGAGCACAGACAAATTAACAGAGCTCAATGCAGCTCTGTATACTGGTTACTATTAATACCTTATTGTTTATAAACTATATTAACATTTTTAGGGACGAAGTGGAAGGGGGGTTGTAAGGGCGCCATGAAATGAAAAATTGTGACATTTCGTTTTCTAAAGTTTTTCGGGAGATGTACACATAACAAAAGTGGTTTATTTTGATATTTAAAGTAACTTATATGCACTTTTGTCAAAATCCAGGCCATTTCCTAAGGGCAAAACATATTTGCTAGTTCTTAAAATTCAAGGACCTCCATTTCCTTAAATGTATATCATCACAGTTATTAGAGTCGTGAAATCTCATAACTAGTCATGTACATTAATTTATTTCTGATTTATAATATTATCCCCTAATTAAGGAGACATATTCCGCTAATTATAATTTTTAGCTTTCCGAAAAGAAACAATGCAGAATATATATGATAAAAAGAGAAATATTACATTGTGATAAATTGACCAAGATTAAGATAATAATCAATGAACAGGCAACAGTTGTGAAATAGTATAATTATAATTCGATATATTATTTCCAATGAATCCCTCGAGAAAGCTAATACTGGTAAAATATTTAATCATTTAATGATATAATATTTAATATCCTTTCCAGCTCTGTTTATCATATTATATTTTACGAAATTTGAAATTAAATAAATTCATTTATCTCGTCGAAATGTGACCTCAATTCAACCTTCGATGAAGGAGAAATGTCAGAAGGTCAATAGATAAAAAACACGTGAACTATCTCAACTGATTTATTGAGAGTAATACTCAGTTATAAAAAGATTTGGCCTCAACACTTTGGTGGTCATGTCAACTGGAACCGATTTTTCAAAATTAGGTACTATTTTTACATTGTTCATCATTTTAATGTAATCAACATTATCAGCTGAGTACTGTGGTACATCTCCATTATTGTTAGTCTTGACGTGACCGCCGAGATGGTAATATTGAATCTTTTTAGAATTCTGTGTTACTCCTGAAAAGGCGTCACAGTGGCCGCGAAACATGTAGATGAAAATAAATAAGTGGAGCTACTTGAAGTGTTTTTCATCTATTGACCTTCGGCCTTGTCTCCTTCAACGTAAATTCATTTATTTCTATCAACTAGAAAAAAAAACGGATACTAGGTTAGATCATTTTCTGGTTTAGACTACAAACACTTACGTTATCTAAATTTAATGTGAATAAGTGTATTTTATTAAAGATTGCACAAAACTATAAGTTGCAGTATTACCCTAAGAAAATAATATTTAGCAATATGTTTTAAGGTATTCTTATGGGTGTGTGTGTGTATATATATATATATATATATATATATATATATATATATGTGTGTGTGTGTGTGTGTGTGTGTGTGTGTGTGTGTGTTACTCATCAACTAGTTTCTTCAAATAAAAAGTTTACGTAATTAACCAGAATTTAAGTTAACTTCTTTGGAGTTTTATGGAAATTTTCATTTATATTTTTTTTTATTGCACGTGAAATGGAATTTGAACTGGAATGCAATTCTGGTAGAATACATTACTCATTTCAACTTTCACTATCAAATTGTCGAATCAAATATAAAAGAATACTTCCCTTCAGAAATGCCTCTTTAATATAATAATGGACAAAATGGAATGAGTAAGTAATGTGGTTTCTCAATTAGCATACTTCCTTTAAGAATATTCAGCTATTTATTTTCTACTCTATACGCAATTATTCAAATAATTCTTCAAATTATCACCGATCCTACCTTGTAGATGATAAAAAATTAAGTCCTCTCAAATTGAGATATTTCTAGCTTACACAAAGGTTATATTTGTTCGTTCAATCCTTTCAAGTAAAGTCAAAATCGTTTAAGCAAGAAATCGAGCCAGGAGGAGTAATATTTTAGAAATTTGGTACAATTTAAAATCGTAAATATCTGTTATTAAACAAATCAAATATATTTCATAACAACCTCGTAATTATGTTATTTTGTTCTACTTCTATTGGACAAATTTAGCTCTAAATCAAATATTGCCATATTTATTACTTTCCTCTTCTTTTTTTTTATTTACTTCGCCCCTCTGTAACCCCCAACTTATACGATTTACACCATATGTGGGCAACCACCGGCCGCTGTAAGGTTTGATCCGGCCCGCGAGACATTTTGAAAAACCCAATTAAAGACAAAGATATACACTACTTACTCAAATGAGGGAGATGAGGAGAGATTTGTGCGTTTGGCAGTACTTATAAATGCGAACAGTTCTTTTCAATGATGAAAGTTAATAAATCAAAACATCGTACAAGGCTGACTGACGATAATTCGGAAAATTCTTTACGTCTTTGTATCAGTGAAATTAATCCAAACATCGATGGATTAGTTTCCCAAATTCAAGCTCATTGATTTCTTTGTCTGTATTTAACTTTCATTGTTTGTAATAATTCCCAAATTTACGATTTAATTATAATGTTATGCCTATTTTTTTTTCATTTCAATCTGTTATTTTAATAAATTGTGTTATAACTAAATTTTCGTTATAATTTCATGTCTGATATCTATCGTTAAAAATTATGAACGCTACTTTAAAATGCACTACTTTTAAAAGCGGCCCTCGAACGTATTTGCAGACTAAAGCTTGGCCCGCAACATGTCAAAGGTTGCCCACACCTGATTTACACGTTGTTTTATATTACCGAATCCCTTAGAATACAAGCATTAGTTACACAGGGTTCTTCCTAAAAGGATGTGAGATCAGTTAATCTATGAATTATTCCAGCAAGAGAGAAATCTGGTTATTTTTAGCAGTTCTCAGTGATATTCTCAACTTTATTGAGATCCATCTATCATTGAATGACCTTGAGGGTAGTCGTGGTGGTAAATTATGCATTATTCGCTCACATTTATCTCTTCTGAGCCGTAGATAGGTGCGTGTTGGGATTGTAATGATATCTAGAAAAATGGCTCTTCGCCGAAAACTGCCCATAACAAATGTTACGCCGTACAAGGGTGAAAAGAAATGAGGTAAAAACGTGTGCCTGATTGAAGGTGGACTGGTGATATCTTGAGTGCAAAAACAGAAGAACTGTTGCTTCCCAACCTAGTATGTGATCTTGTGTGATTTCTTAGACCTAAGAAGTTCAAGGACTGAAGTGCTGAGCAGGACAAAAGTAACTGACCGAAAAATTTTATTCTCTTATGTATGTAACATTTAGTAGTTTTATTTAAGAATTGAACATTTTTGAAATTATTCATGTATAAAAATATCCGTCATACAAGAAGTTCTTTAATTTACTTTAAACAAAGAGTATTTTTTAAAAGATTTGATACATTCGGGCAGAGCGTTAAAAAATTTTACTCCTGAAAATGATAGGCTTTTCTCGAAATATTTATGTTTGTGGTTGGGATATACAATACATTAATTTCCTTCACAATCTTAAGGCCACTCTAGTTATATAACATACATTTTTTTAATTTATTGACGTGCTAATTTATAAAAGGGTAGCAAGCTTTATAAATTATGAGCAGCTTGTTCCACCTTTAAGAGACAATGTGCATGATCACAAACGTTTTGACCAAAAAATATGACCAATACTTTTTTGTTTAAGTTTAATAATTGAACATTTTTTATAGTATTCATCTTGTGCGTAAAAAAATCCTTCAGACATGAAGTACTTTAATTTATTTTTAAACAATGAATATTTATTAATTGGTTAATACATTCGGGCATCTTAAAAGAGTTTTACTCCAGAAACTGTTAACTCGTAAAAAGTTGACGAGTTAAAAAGTCTCTCAACTTTCTGTTGTATATTAACCTTATTGCTCTCTTTGGCAATTTAATATTAAAATATGATTTTTAGAGTTGCCCCAATGTATAACGCCATAGGTTAAGGGACTGTTTTTGTAAAACAAGTTCATGTATTTTTTCACAAAGAATATTGTTTGGCAGATATATATTCAGGAAAAAGTCATTATTTAAGGAACTTAAATAGGTTCTGAACAGTATTTTCTTCATTCTTCAGGATATTTTGAGATTCCACATTCTTCTGGCCTTTTTGTAGAAATACCAATGCAATAACTAATTACTTAAGTAAAATTTGACTTATCATAAGTTTTTGCCGGCCCAGCAATTTGTGTTCACATTTCTTCTTTAATTGTGGGCTCTTTTGTCTCAAGAAGAAGTTGATGTTGATTTTTGAGGCATTCTTGCTAATTGTCAGTACAGCATGGCTCATTCATTTCTACTTTCCCTTCTATATCCATCTCCATTGTTTCCTCACTTCTTTTGAGCTCTTGCATCTGCAAAAACAAAAGCCGCACAGATCTGAAGCACAGATCAGAGGCGCCTATTACAAAAGGTTTAGATCTTTTGACAACAGGTACAGTTACGTTTATGAGCGGCTGTATCACAGTGCTTTCTTACCCTGCATCAGCACTTAATCCTGCATTGGATTATTTTTTTGAGTGTTGAAATAATGAATTTATTGAAAAATAATTACTGAAACCAGGCGATGTTAATAAGTAATTGTCTCTATAGTCATTACATCAGATTAAATTACGATTAAATAGAGGAAAATGATACATAACTGCAAAATACTTCTCAGGCATATAGGCTAATTTCGGATATATTCTTTAGCTACACGATCACATTTTTTTTTAGTTTATGCCAACATTTCGAGAATATTTATTATCTCTTTTTCAGGGCTGTAAAAATAGGTACTACTGCATATATATTGCACATTGTTATTAAATTACAGTGTAACAGATGGTGTTTATGTTATTTCTACTTACCAAGACTAGAAATACTTAAAAACTATTGTACGTTATGTATTACACTTGTGGTTACATTAGGAACACTGGTTGTAACTTTCCTTGGTCTGTTTATATTGAGTATGGTCGCAGCCTTACGTCTTTGTATATTTGTTTGTTGAACTATATTATAATAATTATGCTACAGCTATTACATTATGTTATTGTTATGTGTTATTACACCTATTGACATATTTTATAAAAGCTATTATCATGCTGTGTTAAAGCTATTATTTTATAATGCTACAACTATTATTGTTTACTATTACAATTATTATCTTAGTGTATTAAAGCTACAATTATATTATGACTATAATTATCTATAATAATCATTACATGAATATTATACATATTGTGGTGTTATGGAGGTTATGCATGTGAATATGTTTATAAGTATGGTGTGAATATTGTATAGCATTGAGGTGTGTTTATGGTTCAAGAAACAACAACACCTTATATAAATATAACCTGGTCGAGAAAATCCAAACAATTATATATATATACTCAACCGCATAAAAAACCGGAAAGCTAATTTTCAGCAATTTTCTTTATGTGGGTATTCTAGTTATTACAGAGAATTTAGAGTCTAAGTCCATTGAACTAATCCCTTCAGGATTAGTAAACAATTAGATAAAACTCAGATTAGATTTATTTGTCGTGAAGTTGATCTATTCTAAACTGTAAGTAGTTTTTCGCGCATTTAAACATCTTTAATTATTAACCAAGCATTTTCTTTAATTAATGTTTTACTTTTATTTCGGTCCAGAATAATGGGTCTTTCAAACTTAGATGGAAGGCCGGAGCTTACGTTACATTGCCGAAACGCTTGGGGTAGCGAAGTCTATCATTCACTGTAATAATAATGAAGAATAATTTTTTTTTTTTAAATGTGTTAATTTATCTTTTTCTTTTTTTTTATTTTGTGTAAATAATCAATAAAAATTATTCACTTTTGGCAGATTATGTTTAAATAACCTATAGATTAACCAATTATTTTAATTAAAAAGATTAATATACATATATATTAAGTATTTAACAAAATTTTAAGACTAAATCTAAGTGTCCGGTTTCTTTTTGCGGTTGAGTGTTTATATATATATATATATATATATATATATATATATATTTGTGTATGCGTGTATAGTATCATATACACATTGATGAAGTTTAGAGCAATTATGTAAAACCAACTTACTGCTGGCCGCGATATCCATTTAACCTTTTAAAATGCCGCTTTACATGTAAGTACGTTTACTAAGTGAAACTAAATGGAAAATATCATTTATTCGTTTCACGTCACCTATTGAAATATACACAACTTGAATGTATGCATATATAAGCTTTAACATCATTACGGCTGAAATCTGCCCACAAGAATTAGAGTGGAAGTAAAATTCAATATTTAAGCATCTCCATTATTATTCGTCGGATGGAACTAAAGTATTTTAACCAACCTTGATAATCGTGTTATTTCTCGCCGTTTTTTCTCAATACATACGTTTGCTAAATTCGTATTTTTATATACAGTAAGAGCCTATTACAACTCACAAGATTTTCACCCTATATCACTAAATATTAACTGCTTATAAGTAAAATTTGTTTGGTCGTTTCTAAACCTGACCTAAAAAAGGTTTTGTGAAACTGAATCTCAGGTACACTATTGGCTGAAATCGGATGAGGAGGACTGAAGGCTTAGATACAATCTAGAATAATTAAAATAAATTAAAGACAATATAAAAACCAATATATGCAATAATAGTACCACTAAAAACATAAATAAATATAAAAGTAAAATAATTAAAGTAAAATTAATGATAACGACATAACAAATGGACGTCACTCGGAGAAGTTAATTTTCTTAGCAAATTAATCAAGTTCATTTAAATCATTTGTTCAGAAAGTTTGTTCGTCTAAAGGTCAATGTTGTACGAGTACATACATCATCTAGGTAATCTTGAAGAAGTATTCCAGAATTTTTGATCTATGCATTTTTCCCTTGCAAATGCGGGGTTATTTATATTTTTGGATTTTCACCTGCCAAACGCCCTCACTTTTACTCTTAGGGTATTCTTTTGAAAAATTTATTTCACTAAACTTTTCATTTGTATATTTAGTCTTACTTTTTGTATGGATGAGGAAAGTTTGCTTAGTTTTCACCGATGCCTTCCGGGAATTTTTATAGTGATTTCTTTAAAAGTTTTTTTATGGCGGAGCCAGCACAAAGTTTTTTTATCTGGATCACAACCATCATTTATTACTCAGCCAGGCTTTTTAATTATGTTATTACAATCCCTACATCTTCCTTATATTGATTCTCTTGCTATTTTTATATTTCGTTATACATTGCTAAAATATGGTTAAAGAGAAGGGGGTAGAGAAAATATAGTCTAGAGTAATTAAATTAATTTAAACACAATACAAAAATAAATAAATGAAATAATAGGACAACCACAAATTAAAAAAAAAGTGAAATAATTATAGTGAAATTATTAATAATGACATAGCGAGTAAGAGATAAGATAAAGTCGGAGAAGTTCATTTTCTTAGTAAATTGGTCAAGTTCTTTTAAAACTTTTGTTAACAAGTTTGTTCTTGTAAAGGTCAATGTTGTACTTTCATCATCTAGGGAATCTTGTTGGTGAAGAAGTATTCCACAATTGTTGATCTATGCATTTTCTCATTTGCAAATGCGGTGTTATATGTGTTTTTGTATTTTCAGCTGCCAGAAGCCCTCACTTTTACTCTTAAGGTATTCATTTAAAAAATGTATTTCACTAAACATTTCATTTGTATATTAAATCTTACTTCTTGTATGGATGAGGAAAGTTTGCTTAGTTTTCGCCGACGCCTTCAGAGAATTTTTATACATATTTCTTTAAAAGTTGTTTTGTTTTTTTATGATGGAGCCAGCACAAGGTTTTTTTTTTATCTGGAGCACAATCAGCATTTAGTAGTGAGGCCGACTTTGTAATTAGGAGGAGAGCATACTGCTCACTTGCTCTCCCCATTGGTATATCAGATTCTAACCCAGGGGGGCCCTTATATTGAATGAGTAGGGCCGGTACTCAATACAGCTCCCCAGATCACCCCCGAGTGTTGATTGGCCGCTCGTGCCTCTTCTTACCATCTACCGGAAAGCACATTTCATTGTTCCTCATTCACTTAATTTTCGACAGCCCTCACTTAATCTGCTGAATTAGTAATGCCCGCTCTCTTGAAAGCCGGCTGCGCCGGTATGGTAAATTTCCATACGGCCATCCCTGGGCCTGGGCGTCACACCATTAGTAAATATACCAGACAAATTACTAAAACAGACTAACTATTCAAACTTACTGACAACTCGTTTATGACTGCCCTTAACTGCTTAACGCTAGACAAGTTCTTAGAATGAAGGCACAACATTGACCTTTAAACAAGAAAGTATTATTATTTACACTAGAATATACGACGTTTAGTTCACACGACGTTTTGGACTTCCATCCATTTGTCATACGAACGGTTTGTCATACATCTTAAACTTTTCCATTTACTCAACTTGGTCCCTAGGCTAACGCTTGGAGCGAAAGGCTTAGCACACGCCTAGCTGAAGAGATCCGAAAGATCGAAACCAAGAGCCCAAACGTATCATCACTGAAAGTGGGATTTCTAAACTTAACTTTACACGGCTATACACCGATTGAGTTGTTTCGGTTGGTGGGACTTTGGTTTCTCGTTTTCGTACTTAAGGTAACTCATCAACAACGCGAAGAAGCGTTGGAACGATTGGATTGTAAGGCAGTATTATTATTTATTTATTTTTGGACATCACGTCAAAGGTGATTTGAAAAGTAAAAAATTGTACAAAGTGAGATAACAAATGTAAAATAGATAACAATAACAAATTCCAAAAATAATGACAATTAACAAAAGTGAAATAGATAAACATTTTATAAGTGAACATAAAAAAGAAAATAAATAAATTTAAAAAATTAAAAATTGGTGATGAGTATAGTTGGTGAATGATCAATAGGAAATGTTCGGCTTAAAATGGTACTTTTGCTAATGGTTGTCGTAATGTCCTCCTTCAGGGTAAACATACACATGTGTACAAATGCATATAATATGAAATCGTGTTGCACACAACAGACTTAATTTGTATGTTAAATTTTGTATATTTGAAATTTGTGTAGGTATGAGAATATGTCGTCAAAATTTCTTGGAAGTCGCAGGGGAAGTCCAGGTGTTGTCGCTTTCGGAATACTGTCAGTATATGTCTTATCGTCAAGGGAATGTTACAAATTGAGCAAGTAGGTCTGTCAGTCTTTGCCATTAAGTATGAGTGTGTTAATTTGGTGTGACCGATTCTAAGTCTCGAGAGAACTACATGTTCTCTCCTAATGTTGACTTACCACTACTCTCCTAGAGTAACTTGATGGCCACATGCGAATAGTTTGTTGTTAGTCCAGTCGGTTTGCCATGCATCAGACAAGAAATAAGATTTAATATGTAACGTTTTGTGAAATAACTGTTTACAATGAATACTAAATTAAGAAGATTTCCCACGTGAAGTTTTATAATAATGAAATCTTCATATATCTCCCAAAGTAAAAGGTTAGAAGACAAGAAAGGTTAGGTTACACGAGTGCCGAACTGTTACGGAAACGGCTGAACTAATCCAGAAACTTCCGACAATAGCCACTCACACAATTAATAAAAATGCAAATATCTTGGTTAATATTCAAGATAGAGAATAAATGTATATAACAATATTTATAGTACATTTAGTTTCCAATAAGATTAGTTCTATACAATTTTTCGATCCGATGTATAGTAACGGAGAAATTTCGAATTTTCAAAAATCCCCCGTCTAAACTCCCCTCCCACTTGTCGGATTTCAGCCATTAACGAACTTGATCTTACACATATCATAATTATTGCGACAACACAAATTGCGACTGCTAGAGCGTTAATAGACACACATATATATATATATATATATATATATATATATATATAATTTTGAACGGACCTCATTTTCGTCCTGGTAGGATCGATGGGCATTTGAAGAAAATTTTCTAAAATCGCCTCATGAGTACGACGTCAATAGCTGATTTCCGTTAAGGGAAATCTGCTAAAAATTGAGGACTTCTGGAAGCTGAAATTCCAGAAATACGATTAACCCCTTATTTGTGTGGGAGAAAATGCATAGATCAACAATTGTGGAATACTTCAATAACAACAAAGATTACCTAGACGATGAACATAAAACATTGACCTTTAGACGAACAAACTCTGCGTCGTATTACGGAAGAGACAGCCGTTCTCATAAGTGCTTTCAGCCTTTTTGAGCACTTGAATTAAAGAGAACGAACTCCAAAAATCGGCTGCTGTTTTAGCTTTATGGCTCCTGAATAAATGTATTGTTGAGGAAGGGAAGCTATTTGCCGGCAAGGCCCCTTGAGGGAGCATACTAATCACAGCATGAGAGGCCCCCTGGGCAGCAGTCCGATATACATATGGCAGGCCTCGTAGATTGAGTCCTAAGCCTAAATAAAATGGCAGCCGGGATCAGAGATTTAGCAAAAAGCACTGCAAATAAACACAGAAATTGGACCATTAATTAAACACAATGCAACACTTATCTCCAACTTAATTCGGTCCCGCAGATTTGACTAAGAACCTATCGACTAGATCAGAAAATGGGAGGCCACTTATAAATAATTTGCTATATGGATTAAGTTTTACTTAGGATCTGTTTTAAACTGATGTAAAATATGTTCCGATGTCGTTTTCCGTATCATCTATTAAAAAAGAACTCTAACGTTGGTTTGAAATTCTCTGTAATGTCGCCGGAGAACAATTTGTTAAAGTTCCAGGGCATCATAGATTGTTGGCATCTAAAGAGTCTGTCCATCCATTTTTCGCCGTTCGAAATTCAATTACTTCTAAAAGGCTTAAACGATTTTATTTGAATTTAAGTTTGTGTATTTAACTATTCTGAGGTAAAACATATTTTTCAATGAGGATTGCAGTTTCCTTGAAAATCAAAACATATATTCGTGAATGTAGCGATTGGATTTGTCTGAAGAATTAAATTACAAAGTGAGTATGGAACATGGCATTGATTTTTTATATGGATTTGTGGTTTTCCTTGCCATTTCAGGTCACCGACACAACTTATTTCACTAGTATTACATTTGTATAACGGTGAAATGGAAAATTAATAGAAAATAAATTACTTTCAATAACTAATCGACAAAAAAGAAAAGCTGACAAGGAAAGGTAGAATGATCCTAATTTTCCACAACTTTCAAATGTTTCCTCAATTTATAAAAATGACGATAAAACTCCATATGACAATCATCATGAAACCTTAATCATGCAGTTGTAAATAAAATATACCAAATGACTACTTATGTTGAAGGCATAAAAATTCCTAATAGAGTTTTCCTGCGAGGAAGAGGCATTATTGGCCAAATATGTGTAAGAAGACAGCTGCTTGAAGTCCTCTGGAAATTTATTGGTCATTGGTTCGATTCCGGCAAAGCAATTTATTTGCCTGAGCAACTATTTAAATCATTAATCTCACTCTTGCTATTAAAAGACTGTAACCCCTGGAAAACATGTTTCCAGTTTTCCAGCGAAGCACAAAATGGTTATTTACATATTTTTTTCGAAAGTTCCATTCGTTGCTTTTCTCTGAATATTTATATATTTAGCTAAACTTATGAATATAGGTGGATCCTCTATTCTAGATTACTCCAATTAATTCCCAGTATGTACCTAAGTTATATTTAAAAGTATGATCTGAAATATACGAGTACATACGGCTTAGAAACAAATGTAATAAGGTTTTTCTAAAGATAACGGGCATTTTCGCTTTGAGATATTTCAGGGTGGAGCAAATGTTAGATGACAGAATGAAAAACTCCAAAAAAAAAAGAAAACAACACCCACGCATTTGTTCATTCACCCCTTGGAATTCGAGAATATAAAACCGCCGTGTCCTGATATATGTGTAGGAGTAATTCAATGCACCTTTCAGGCTATACTATAAAATTTACGTCTATTTTTATATTGTGCCGTTCGTTGTCACATGTTCTAGACCTAAGTTGTTGGAGGGAAAGACAATAATGAATACTCCAGTGGTGTTAGGAGAAATCCTCCCCCGCTGAATTAACAGTTGGACAGTAGTTGAGGACAGATGATAAAGATAGGAAAAAGCCCTCATTGACAGAAGGCCCGTCTCCTGTGCTCCGGTGGGAACAGACGAAGGGGAGTCTATTGAAGCCTCCCTCCATTTTGCCTTCCTCTCCAAAATGTCGCCCTCCCCTGTGAAGGGCAAGAAAAATTAATTAGGGTGGAAGTTGGGCGCCATGTTGGCCTGTCCTCGACAATGGGAGGTAATCCAAGGGGGGTCGCAGCCCCCCCCCCCCCGTTCCCCACTCCGAACAAACTGAGATCAATAATAATTTATCGATGCCTTTTTCACCTATCTTCCTTATTTACAGATGGAGTAAGGGAAAGTGGCGTCTAAGGCGGAGAAAGCAGGGGCTTTTCCCTCTAGCTAATCCAACCCAGTCGGTGTCATTTGAAACGCTCAATCGGAGCCGAAGAAAGGCTGGGTTGATTAAGAGCAAATTCAAGAGCAAGGGACCAAGAGAACTGCTTTCCTCTCCCAATTAGTGAAGCCACTTCAGCTCAATGGCTTTTAAAGTTGAGGAAAGAAAATTGTGCTCTTCAGCAAGATTTTATTAATTTAAAGGATCGTTGATGTTCTCTGATGTTTTTGTGCTATTCAGCCGGCAGTCATCCTACAATGAACTATTGAGCTGTCGTGTTCCTCTTGCCATTAAAGAATTATAAAATTGCAACTCATTCATAATAAGGAATTCAGACTAAATAGTCTATAATGAGTTTTATCCCTGATTAATTGAGATTCCATAGTCTAAACATCAAATCATAGTAGCATTCAAATCAACAACGAACATCAAAATTGTGTTAGAGAAAGAAAGCATTCACTGCACATTTTTTTCTTCCCAATATAAAGCTCTTTCGAAATATATAGAACGATGAATATTTATCAATCAATCAATAATATTCTGTATTTTGTTATACAACTATTACAGGGGTCTGGTGGCCTTAAGAAGAAGGATAAATAAATAACATAGAACAAAAGAGAATACAAACAAAGTAATGTGATGAATATTTATGTGTAATTTTATCTTATAAAATCATGAATAAACTTTACCTAATAGTTTTATGGACCGTTTAATGATAACAATCACAAATCATGGAACCTATCATTCATAAAAAGTATTAGATTATTTCTTGAATTTCATTTATTTAGTTGTTAATATAAGAATTGAAGGTAAAATTTTTAACACAACCACCTTAAATGGTAAGAAAAATAAAAGCATTTACGACCAAGAGGATTGGGGGATTAAAGGAGTAAAATGCAGCTTCAGGCATCTCCGTCACTCTTTCTACCTAAGAAAGTTGTATAATCAATCTTGCCGATTAAATTATTATCTCTAATACTCGTTTTATATATTTGATTTTAAATCTAAATGTAACGGAGTTATTTGTATTCTCTTTCACCTGGCAGTAAAGATCGATTTCTACTCATGTTATATTTACATGTATCAGTTATATCAAGGAATATTAATAGTTTTATGTTATTTAGTGAGAAATAAAGATCAAGTTCATCAGCGTATCATTCCAGAAAAGAGGGCATTTTGGGCAATAATCCAAGGTCATCCATCTATTTTGCTCATTTAATGAATCTTTAATAAATCCATCTTAATAACTTATGGATGAAACTCATCCCGCTACGAAAGATGTACTCCTGTAAAATTAGACTGTTATATTTTATTTGCTGATATAATATTTGGATAACAGCTGTAATAAATCGTTCGAATCTGTAGGCAGTTTGGGATGATTTGATAGAGTTCACGGAGCTCAGTTGCAGTATGTTTGATAACATGACAGGGATAGTAAGAGTGAAGCAGATGTAACTTACGCAGATGATAATTGGTGCTAGATGTTTCTCCATGCCCTGCAGAGATCTCCAATTGAAAGATTTAGACTGCCGTGTACGTCAGTGAAACGTGAAAACTGGGTTGCACATGGTGAGAAGTACCCTATGGATGAAATTTGTAAAAAAGTGACAAGAAAGGAAAAAGGATCAATATCTACATACTAATATTCTAGTATGACGAAGTGCAGATGAAAATTTGCATGCCTTTGAGGTTGGACCATATTGAACGAGCACTTGATGAAAGGTTCTCGTGACGAATCAGGCCCAGGAAGAGGTAGTTGGATTA